>CAUYLG010070060.1:0-209199 GCA_963573385.1 Cacajao melanocephalus
CAGAGTCGTCCCGTATACTCCGCGCCGTGAAGCGCCGTGCTGGGGCACCAGCAAAATAGCCGCGCCGGTCAAAAAAGTAGCTCTGGCGACCCATGTGGCTCCTCCGCCAGGGATCTCCTAGTCTGTGGGCAACAAAAATTCGTCTGAAAGTGCGGCGTCCACTCGCTCTCTGCTCTTTCACTGGGAGCTACAATCCTGAGCTGTTGTTAATCGGCCATCTTGGATCTCTCCTAAAACAGACTTTAAACCAACAAAGATCAAAAAAGACAAAGAAGGGCATTACATAATGGTAAAGGAATCAATGCAACAAGGAGAGCTAACTATCCTAAATACATATGCACCAAATACAGGAGCATCCAGATTCATAAAACAAGCTCTTGGAGACCTACAAAGGGACTTAGACTCTCACACAATAACAGTGGGAGTCTTTAACACCCCACTGTCAATATTAGACAGATCAATGAGACGGAAAATTAAAAAAGATATTCAGGACTTGAACTCAGCTTGGACTAAGTGGAGCTAATACACATCTACAGAACTATCCACCCCAAATCAACAGAATATACATTCTTCTCGGCCCCACAGAGCACATATTCTAAAATCAACCACATAATTGGAACCAAAACACTCCTCAGCAAATGCAAAAGAACAGAAATCATAACAAACAGTCTCTCAGACCCCACAGTGCAATCAAATTAGAACTCAGGATTAACAAACTCACTCAAAACTGCACAACTACATTGAAACTGAACAACCTGCTCCTGAATGACTACTGGGTAAGTAACAAAATTGAGGTAGAAATAAATAAGTTCTTTGAAACCAATGAGAACAAAGACACAGTGTACCAGAATCTCTGGGACACAGCCAAAGCAATGCTTAGGGGGAAATTTACAGCACTAAATGCCCACAGGAGAAAGCAGGAAAGATCTAAAATCAATACACTAACATCACAATTAAAAGAACTAGAGAAGCAAGAGAAAACAAATTCAAAAGCTAGCAGAAGACAAGAAACAACTAGGATCACAGCAGAACTGAAGGAGGTAGAGATACGAAAAACCCTTAGAAAAATCAGTGAATCCAGGACCTGGTTTTTTGTAAAGATTAACAAAATAAATAGACCACTAGCCAGACTAACAAAGAAGAAAAGAGAGAAGAATCAAAGAGACACAATAAAAAATGATAAAGGTGAGATTACCACTGATCCCATGGAAATACAAACTACCATCAGAGAATACTATAAACACCTCTATGCAAATAAACTTGAAAATCTAGAAGACATGGATAAATTCCTGGACACATACACCCTCTCAAGACTAAGCCAGGAAAAAGTCGAATCCCTGAATAGACCTATGACAAGTTCTGATATTGTGGAAGTAACTATTAACCTACCAACCAAAAAAAAGCCCAGGAGCAGACAAATTCACAGCCAAACTCTACCAGAGGAGAGTACAAAGAGGAGCTGATACCATTCCTTCTGCAACTATTTTAAACAATAAAAAAAGAGGGACTCCCCCTAACTCATGTTATGAGGCCAGTGTCATCCTGATACCAAAACTGGCAGAGACACAACAGAAAAAAAAAAAAAAGAAAGAAAGAAAGAAAATTTCAGACCAGTATCCTTGATGAAAAGTGGCACAAAAATCCTCAGTAAAATACTGGCAAACTGAATCCAGCAGCACATCAAAAAGCATATCCACCATGATCAAGTCGGCTTCATCCCTGGGATGTAAGGCTGGTTCATCATACACAAATCAATAAATGTAATCCACCACATAAACAGAACCAATGACAAAAAACACATGATTAGCTCAATAGATGCAGAAAAGGCCTTTGATAAAATTCAACACTCCTTCATGCTAAAAACAAACACTCAATAAACTAGGTATTGATGGAACATATCTCAAAATAATAAGAGCTATTAATGACAAACCCACAGCCAATATCATGCTGAATGGGCAAAAGCTGGAAGCATTCCCTTTAAAAACTGGCACAAGACAGTTTTTCACCACTTTCACCACTCCTATTCAACATAGTAATGGAAGTTCTGGCCAGGGCAATCAGGCAAGAGAAAGAAATAAAGAGTATACAAATAGGAAGAGAGGAAGTCAAATTATCTCTGTTTGCAGATGATGTAATTGTATATTTAGAAAACCCATCATCTCAGCTCAAAAACCCCTTAAGCTGATAAGCAATTTCAGCAAAGTTTCAGGATACAAAATCAATGTGCAAAAATTACAAGCATTTCTTACACCAACAATAGACAGAGAGCCAAATCATGAGCAAACTTCCATTCACAATTGCTACAAAGAGAATGAAATACCTGGGAATACAACTTACTAGGGATGTGAAGGACCTTTTCAAGGATAACACTGCTCAAAGAAATAAGACAGGACACAAACGACTGAAAAAACATACCATTAACTTTCTTCACAGAATTAGAAAAAAAACTACTTTAAATTTCATATGAAACCAAAAAAGAGCCCATATAGCCAAGACAATCCTGAGCAAAAAGAACAAAGCTGGAGGCATCACACTTCCTGACTTCAAACTATATTACAAGGCTACAGTAACCAAAACAGCATGGTACTGTTTGGTACTGGTACCAAAACAGATATATAGACCAGTGGAATAGAACAGAGACCTCAGAAATAACACCACACATCTACAACTGTCTGATCTTTGACAAACCTGACAAAAGCAATGGGGAAAGGATTCCCTATTTAATAAATAATATTGGGAAAACTAGCTAGCTATATGCAAAAAACTGAAACTGGAGCTATTAATGACAAACCCACTTTGGACTCCTTCCTTACCACTTACACAAAAATTAACTGAAGACAGATTAAAGACTTAAATATAAGACTTAAAACCATAAAAACTCTAAAAGAAAACCTAGAAAATACTATTCGGAACACAGGCATGGGCAAAGACTTCATGACTAAAACACCAAAAGCAATGGCAACAAAAGCTAAAATTGACAAATGGGATCTAATTAAGCTAAAGAGCTTCTGCACAGCAAAAGAAACTATCATCAGAGTAAATAGGCAACCTAAAGAATGGGAGAATATTTTTGCAATCTATCCATCTGACAAAGGGCTAATATCCAGAATCTATAAGAAACTTAAACAAATTTATAAGAAAAAAACAAACTCCATCAAAAAGTGGGCAAAGGATATGAACAGACACTTTCCAAAAGAAGACATTTATGTGACCAACAAACATATGAAAAAAAGCTCATCATCACCGGTCATTAGAGAAATGCGAATCAAAACCACAATGAGATACCATCTCATACCAGTTAGAATGGCAATCATTAAAAAGTGAGGAAACAACAGAAGCTAGAGAGGATGTGGAGAAATAGGAATGCTTTTATACTTTTGGTGGGAGTGTAAATTAGTTCAAACACTATGGAAGACAGTGTGGTGATTCCTCAAGGATTTAGAACTAGAAATATCATTTGACCCAGCAATCCCATTAACCCAAAGGATTATAAATCATTCTACTATAAAGATACATGCACACGTATGTCTATTGCAGCATTATTCACAATAGCAAAGGCTTGGAACCAACTCAAATGCCCATGAATATTAGACTGGATAAAGAAAATGTGCCACATATACACCATGGAATACTATGAAGCCATAAAAAGAATGAGTTCATATCCTTTGCAGGGACATGGATGAAGCTGGAAACCATCATTCTCAGCAAACTAACACAGGAACAGAAAACCAAACACCACATGTTCTCATTCATAAGTGGGAGCTGAACAATGAGAACATACGGGAACAGTGAGGGGAATATCACACACTGGGCCTGTTGGGCCATGGGGGAAAAGGGGAGGGATAGCATTAGGAGAAATACCTAATGTAGATGACAGGTTGATGGGTGCAGCAAACCACCATGGCACATGTATACCTATGTAAGAAACCTGCACGTTCTGCATATATATCCCAGAACTTAAAGTATAATAAAAAAAAAGAAAAATACCTAGTTGAATGAAGATGTATTTGCATATTAAATAATATCAGATAGTGGCTTATTGACTTGATGATTGATATTGAAAGCCATAGGAAACAAGACAAAAATAGCATTTAAAAATCTAAAATGAAAAAAAAAGAAAGTCTAAAACCATTCCATACTTTTACAATATACTCTTGTCTCTATGCAAAGTCAAATTATTGTAGGCTAGTAAGGAGGTAACAACTTAGTTGGGGATGCCATAAATTAACTCCAAACAGCAAAGTCAAATAAGCAAACTCAACTTTAACAATGATCTCTTGGCTCAGATTTCAATAAACAGAGAAATAGCAACGGGTTAATCCTTCACTTGCTGTAGGCCAAAGACAGAGATGTGACCCTGATTGTTCCCACACAAACAGCATGCTTGTGTGAAGGTATTCATAATAAATAAGCAGTGAAGGCATGGTCATGAAAATGGGGACAAATTAAATTACAGCATGAAGATCAAAGCAATAATTTAAGAAATCTATTATTTATGAGAATAATCATAACCACTCAAACTAAGATTTGGGGCAGGTGAACTAAACAGCTGTTAAACTTAAATCTTCCTCTTCATAGTAGAGCACTAGCTATGGAACAGGCTACAAAGCAGGTGACCTTTCAGAGGGTCTATTATGTGTCCTTGACATTCAGGGAAAGATGGCCAAAAGGAAGATTTTGCCTCACCAGAAAGAAAGTTGCACAGGAAACAAAGCTGAAAAAGATACATTGTAGTAAATGAATCTTGAAGAAGAGCTATTAGTGCCACATAATGCAAGCATTATAAGAATAGTCAGGGTGGAGAAATTTTTTTTCCTCCGTAAGAGTCATAAAAGAGCCAGTAAAAAGAAAAAAAATCATTATTGGCCACATGGAAATAAAAACACTTTCACTATTAACTTCTTTTTTGAAAGAAAAAAAAGCATTCAACTCTCAAGCTTTTAAGGTAATATTGAATTCAGCAAATACAAGTAATAAGACTAATGTTTTAAAACTGGCTGCGTTATGGCCAGTTATGAGGGGAAAAGGAGAAGAGAAATATGGGGAAGGGAAAGAGACGAAAATAAGATGAGCATCTTCCGTCATGACTTCTTCTCCCAGACTCCCCAACTCTGCTCAGCCTCACAGGAGTACCTGTGGGGTGGCCCTGACTCACTCATCCCACAAACAACCCCAAACTCTTCCTCTGCCACCCAACACCACTCTCATGTTAGTAAAAGAAAGTTATTCTAAACCTTCTGCAGAGACCTTCAGCTCCCAGTGTCACACTCACCACCTAAGTTTAACCACTTTCACATCCCTCAGCCGTCCAAAATGGGTAAACTTAAACAGGCCCCCATTAACACTCCTCAAGCCACTGCATTTTTCTCTCTCCACTGAACCTTTCTTTCCTCCCTTTTATCTCAGGAGAGATGGCATCCTCTCACACGTTTAAGCAGCCTAACCCCTCTACCTTTGTCATGGAGAGTTTCTCTATGGCTCTATCCCTTCAACCAGCTCCTTTCTCTCTAAGCAGTCAACTTATGTAAGAGACGCAATATGCTATGGTCTGAACATTGGTGTCTTCTCAAATTTTTATGTTGGAACCTAACACCCAACATGACAGTATTAAGAAGTGGGGTATCTGAGAAGTGATTACGTCATGAGGGCTCTGCCCTCATGAATAAGATTAGTGCGCTTATAAAAGAGATTGAAGGGAACACCATGTCTCCTTTCCCTTTCACCCTCTGAGGACACAGCAAGAAGGTGCCATCTATGGAGCAAAGCAAGCCCTCATCAGATACTAAATCTGTTGTCAACTTGATCTTGGGCTTCCCAGCCTCCAGAACAGTGACCAAAAAAATAACTGTTGTTTATCAGTTACTCAAGGTATTTTGCTATAGCTACCTGCACAAACTAAGACACAATAATGAGGTAAAACATTTGTATGGTATTAATGCTTTCCCACATTTAATCTTTGAGAGGTAAGGTGACTCACCATTGCTCACACAAGTAGGCAGTGGCAGAGTAAGGACTCAAACACAAGCCTTCCAGTTCCAGGTGGAGACCGACAGCTGGACCATCTCCTTAAGATCACTACAGAAAAGCTTCCGAGCTGCTGAGTGCACATACAGATCCCTGCTGGGTTGGAGGAGTACTGAGTTACTAAATCCCTGCAGGCCTCCTAAGAGTCTTGCAAGGTTGAGATGTTGGGAGCCCCAGGCAGGTCCTCTCCTGCCACAGCAATCCTACCCGTCGACACCAGGATACTTTACAAATACAACCATTTTCCACAAGTGCCATGACTTGAATGAGGCTGGGAGGTGCCAGGGTGATCAATCAACTCAGTTTTCCCAGCAAGTTTCCTGGTTTTAGCACTAAAAGTTCTAAAGTTCAGCATCATCAGTTCTGAACAAACAGGAATGGTTGGTCGCCTTAGGAAAGTGAGGACCTGCCACTGTCTATGCCTCTCCAAGGGTGCTTCCCATACACTGCCTTTTATTACTGGGCTTCAAATTCACTTAATCAACATTTGTACAGTCCCTACTAAAGTCAAGAGTGCTATGCTGGGCATGGGGATGCAAAATGAACAATTCATGTTCTTACTCTCAAGGTGCTTGCAGTCCTGTGGGGAAAATGGTGCATATGTCCAAATGTGCACAACACAAAGTGAAGTATGATTTTAAACACACAAACAAAACACCTCCCCTCCTCCCCTCCCAAAACCCCTGTGTAGTATAACAGCCAAAGGAAGAGAGAGTTTTTCAGGAAGGAGAGGGTGACAAGAGAATCAAATGCTAAGGGACATTTGAAAGGGCAAGGACCAAGATGAGCCCACTGGATTTGAAGCCTAGAAGTAAAGAGAGAGCAATTTAAGCAGAGTATCAAGGGCAGAAATTAGCAGCAGAGAGTGAAACCATGGCCAGAGCCACCCTCAAACCTTTAAGCCAGAGGATGCCACTTTTGATAATGAATGAGTAACTGGTACCAGACTAGCCCTCCCATCATAAACCACTAGAAAACTGGACAACGTCTATAAATCAACATTAGACAATGCACAACTGGCAACTGTCATCACTGAAATAATTTAAACAAGAAAGGTTAGCTCAGTGATAGACCCAGTGTTCTGCCTGGAGGCATTTACCAGACACTAGCTTAGGGAAAGAAATGCCAGCAAAGCACAGTGATCACACTGAGTGGAAGAGACAAAGACTGGAGATGAGGGAGGCGGCCTCCTTATCTCACTGTCCTTACTCTGCTTTTTCTTCAAAACATGAATTCCCACCTGACACTATACATTTAATTTGTTGTTATTTTCTGTCTCTGTTTGACTCCTTCCTTGGGATGTAATCTTTATGAGGGCTGGGCAGGGATACTCTTTATGTTATCCCTGCTGTTTCCTTAAATGGTGTCTGTAATCAATGCCCGATATATGTTTTTGAGAGATTGAAACCAAAAGGGAGAGAGTAATGAGGAAATAAAGTCAGGAAACAGACATTTTTCAAGAAATGTATAGGTGAGGTCAGGAGTTCAAGACCAGCCTGGCCAACATGATGAAACCCCATCTCTACGAAAAAAAAAAATACGAAAATTAGCCAGGCATGGTGATGGGTACCTGTAATCCCAGCTACTCAGAAGGCTGAGGCAGGAGAATCGCTTGAACCTGGGAGGCCAAGGTTGTAGTGAGCTGAGATCGTGCCGCTGTACTCCAGCCTGGGCAACAGAGCGAGACTCCATCTCAAAAAAAAAAAAGAGAAATGTATAGGTGAAGAGAAAGAAAAGATAAGTTGGAACTACAGTAATGTTAGAGAGTTTAAGGAAGGGCCTTTTGTGTAGAGAGGGGGTATATGAAGCATGAACATGTTTGAGGGGTCCAGGTTTCATAGAGTCGCAGGCTGATGGGCTGTAGCTTCGAAGATCCCTCTGGGCTGGTCCAAAGGTTTTGAGTTATCTCAATTGATTGTTCACAGTCAGTTATGGATGAAACTCCTCGTTCTACTCTTTTCTCCCTTCTTACTGCTGCACTTGACCAGTCTAAAAAAATTAATTAAAAAATAAAGATCCTTCTAAAGACTGGATGTTGGGATGGTCAGTAGGGATGAAATTACAGAACAGCAATTGGGCACATTGGCTCATGCTTGTTATCCCGACAACCTTTGGAAGGGTGAGGTGGAAGGTTTGCTTCAGGCCAGGACTTTGAGACCAGTCTGGCAACATAATGAGCCCCTATCTCTGCAAAAAAAAAAAAAAAAAGGAAAAAAAAAAGAAGAAGAAGAAAAGAAAGAAAAAAGGAAGGAAGGGAGGGAGGGAGGGAGGGAGGAAGAAAGAAGGAAAGGAATTTCACAATTTAAGATTGAGTTCATTATCTCTATATAACAAATCACCTCACACTAAGTGGCTGAAAACTGTAAAAATTTATTTATTATTTCTGTCCCTTCTGCATTTGGGTTGAGAAATGTCCAAGATGTTTCTTCATTCACATGTCTGAATCCTCAGCTGGTGTGGCTAGAACAGCTGGGGGCTGGCCAGGCCTCTGTGTCTCCACATAGCCTCTTACATGGCTAGCTTGGGCTTCCTCACAGCATGGAGGCCCCAGGGTAATCAGATTTCACAAATGGCATCTGAATTCCCAAAAGAAGGAAGCAGAAGCTGCCAATTCTGTTAAGTTCTGGGCTCAGAAGTCCCAGAAGTCACTTACACCACACTCAGTCACAAGGCCAACCCAGATTTCAGAGGAAGGCAAAAAAATTAAGGTTCTTGATGTGTGAGGCAGCCAGCATGAGTGTTCCAAGAGGGGAACATTTTTAGAAGTCACATTTGGTGCTAGTTACCGTGAATGCTTAGAAAGAAGCATTACAAAATGACAATAAAGACCTGAGGGGGTGGCTCACACCTGTAATCTCAGCACTTTGGGAGGCCAAGGCAGGTGGATTCCTTGAGCCCAGGAGTTGGAGACCAGATTGAGCAAATGGCAAAACCCTATCTCTACCAAAAAAAAACAAAAATTAGTTGAATGTGGTGGCGAATGCCTGTAATCCTAGCTACTCAGGAGGCTGAGGTGAGAGGATCGCTTGAGCCTGGAAGGTCAAGGCTGCAGTGAGCCATGATCGCACCGCTGCACTCCAGCCTGGGTGACAGAGTGAGACCCTGTGACAAAAAAAAAAAAAAAAAAAAAGACAATAAAGGCAAAGGTTAAGGTGAGGCCACTTTAGTGGCCCAGTAAAACAGAGTGGAAATTGCTATCCCTAGAACCTAAAACACCAAGAAACTGAAGGGTTACAGTGTCATTGATGCGAATACCTGCATACAAATGGATGTTAATGTATGAGACGTAGACACTGAAGTCACCGAGAAAGATGGATGTGTGCTTGGCAAGATGTGGAGTGAGGGTGAAAGAGATGGAGAGAGGCTGCTGTGAGTGGATGCTGGGCTTCAGAAGAGAAGTAGTAGAAGGATAGCCTGGAATTAGCAGAGTTGGGGAGGCAACCCCCTCACCTCAGCCCATGAGCAGGAAGAGTGACCTCTGGTGGAGAAGATTGGTAAGGGAATCTCATGACAGAAATCCAGGTTTTAGTCGAACTGGTAAAACAAGAGACCAAATGGAAAATGTAAAAGAGATAGAGAGATTCACCATGGGAAAGGGCAGATGACAGAAGGATGCTGCTGGGTGTAATGTGGTACTGAAATCCTCCAGACAAATATGGGAATCGAGATTGGCTAGGAGAGCACATTTAGGGTTATGTGAGAGAGACATAGAATGGAGGAAGATGAATCATCAGCAAGTAGGATGGAATGCCGCTCATTCTTGCATTTATTCCTTCATGAGGGGAGGAATAAGTAGATATTTGTTTAATTATCCGGGTTGGTGTCAAGATTTTCTTCTCGTTCTTTGCTTCTGAGTGTAGAATCATCACTTCATTTCCTCAGTTAGCTTCCTTTAGGGTGATCTTGAGAGTAGCACTAAAGTTTGGGGGACATGGAGGAAAGGGAAAGACAAGGAAAGTTTATACCAGAGAAGACTCACAGGGCTAAATAAAAAAAAGTTCATGTAATGGCATCAGACTGCAAATCCGTATCTAAAATTCTAAACACCATCTCCTTGCCCCCAAGAAGGAGAAAATCAGAAAATTCATGCTCTCTCTCTCTCTCTCTCGAAGAAGAAGAAGAAGAAGAAGAAGAAGAAGAAGAAAGGCACAAGAAATAAGACATTATTCGATATTTTGATGGATCAAAATAAAACAGAACTAACGTAGCGTCATGCCAAAGGTATTTTTTTGTTGTTATACATCTCAAGCCAAAAAGGATTGCAAAATATTTTACACACACATTGCTGTCTTCCTCTGCAAGCTAGGTAGCAGAAAGTGCAGCTGCCAACATGGCACCCCCCCCATGCTCTAAGAGGGGCACACTTACTGAATTTTAATTTGTGCTGCCTTTACAATATTTCAAGTTTGAAATGGAAAGTACACAGTTTCTTTCATTAGGGAAAAAAGGGGATAGTGATGAAATAGGGTGGTTGTTATCTGAATTAAATTAAATATTTTCTTGTTTATTTTCTTTGGTGCTTTTCTTTTTTCCCTGAAGAGGCAAAATACTCCAATTACGGCTTAATGGAAGTTGTTACTCAATGGGAACAATCCATTCACAGTGTTGAAGAAAAGAATATAGGTACCTTTGTTGGTTTGATCTGGTCTAAGTGGCATTCTGCCTTAGAGCAGGCAGAGAGAGTTGAGCAAGATTTGATAGGTTTTCAGAACATGTCACTGACAGGAACCTTCTCTCTCCTCTCATCCCAACACCATAGGCCTGGAGGAAGGCAGTTTTGTTCTGAGTGGGCTGTGGTCACCAGGGAGGCTTGGTAACATTCAGTTTCCTCTTTATCTCTAAATAAACTAAGACCTCTTCCAAGCTCTGCTTTCTAACTAACACCTTAAGGCCAAGCAGAAAGTCATCTGGTCTACCCAACTTCTCTGAGTCACTGAAATGACTTAAGATAACTTGGTCAGAAGCAGCTGCAGAAAAACCACTTATTCCTCCTATACAGCAACATCCCCTGGACACAGATTCCCTCCTTTCAGGAACAAAGTTGATTCACTCCATACCCACACCCATTGCTCAGGCCAAAGTTGGGTTAAAAACAAAATTAATATCTGCATCTTTTTAAAAAAATGTTTCAATAAAACTAAATTCTCCCTCTCACTCCTTAGATCATGGGAACTGCTTGCCTAACAGAACATGAGAATTGTGAGGAAAGGAGTCTCTAATTTTCCTCCACATTTGCTAACGATCTTTTTGCATTGTCCCTAGAGAATCCAACACTTAGCATAGTTCCCTGCAACCTCTTAGTTCACGTCCAGGCTTTTTACGCCAAACCAATCCATTACACTTTCTTTCTAGAGCCAAGAGGAGTGGACATTTGTTTTTTTGGTCACTCAGTGTCCATATATACATATATACCCTACTTCCTGTAACTGCAGTAAGGGAAGCATCTGTCACTCATTCTTGGTCCTTGTGGCTCAAAGGCATCACTCCATACAGGCCTAGTATAGTCAGTGCATGATCACACTGTCCTAGGTACTGCAAATGGGTCCAAGGTAGGTAAATGGCCAAGTCAGAACCCATAAGGAGCAGTGAGTTCGAGCAGATATTTCTGGGAAAGAGATTTTCTTTCTTCCCATGCTGAAATTGAGAGGGCAAAAGGTTAGAGCTGTGCCTTCATTTTGCTGCAGTGTAGAGCCTGTGATGAAAGCTACCCCAGCAGGAGGAGTTGCCGAGAGAGTAACCAAGTCCTAAATACGCTGTTAGCGCTCTGAATGAATACAGGAAGTCCTGAAGCAAGCCAATTCCTGGGCTTTTCAAAGAGTCATTAATCCTCTTTGGATCTTAAGGCAGGATTTTGCAACCAAAAGGGTCATACGTGGCACTCCAAGTATCATCCCAGAGCCCTGTTTTCTAGATGCTGGCTCTATTTATATGCACTCTCCTTTGCATGTTAAAATGATCTTCCTCTTAGAGTCTCCAACAAATGTCCCCTGGTAAGGGCTCCCCATTTTGTTGAAGCCACCCTAACTCATTCTGTGCAATCCAGTGGTGAAGCATAAGTTCTTCACATGTTGACAGCATCATCTGTATCTTTCTCTTCTTCCCATTCATCCATTTTCAATCCACCAATGATTTACAGAGTGCTCAGTACGTGCTCTTAGAAGGCATGAGGGATGGGCGGCCTCAGCCTCAGCCTCAGCAAATACGCGTAATTACAGAACAGGTGGTGTGCACCAGGACAGGAAAATGTAAAAAGTGATGCTGAGCACAGAGCAGGGGGCTTGGTTGGAAGGACTGGGCTCCTAGCATATCTCCAGCCCTCCAAAGATCTTCCATTAAAGTTGGACATTTAAGCAAGAGAGTATTTTCCATCTTCCCTCATGATCACTTTTCATTCTCCTATTATGTAGTAAGAGATAACAATTTTGGAATATAGAAGAAGTATCCCAGGAAGAAATTCATTCCACTTGGAGCATACATTTATGAGTATATATATTATATGCCTGGAACTTTCTGGACCCTGAGGACAGAGTTCCTTAGTGTCACAGAACTTATGCTCTAGTGGGAGAGACAGGCCACAAACAAGTAAAACATAAGGAATTAACTGATGTCAGATGCTTAGAAGAAATTAGAACATGGTAGAGGGATGGAAATGCTTGACTGGAGTTGAGGTGTGGGCCTGTCTCACGTAAGGTGGTAAGAGAAAGCCTCTCTAAAAAGATTGCCATTTTTGCAGAAACGCAAATTAACTGACACTGTATGTCATATGAAGAGCTGGGGAAGTAACATTTCAGGCAGAGAGAAGAGCAACTGCAAAAGTCCTGAAAGATCCAACTTCTCTATCAGGTGCTGTAGACACAGGGCCTACAGTAGTTTTGGTGCCCACAGAAATGTTTTAATTCTTTCCGAATCAGAAGAAAAAAATGAACTTTCAGGTCAAAAAAATGTTTTAGTATATAATGTTTGTATGTTCATCTTTATACCAATGCGATGATAGAATGTAATTTTGATTTTTTTTTTTTTTTTTGCACTGGAGGAATGGGCCCACGAAAGTCACATGAAGCTCTGGGCTTTAGAAAAGCAAGGCTATGTGAGGCGAGGAGTGAAGGTGGAGGGAGAGTGGCAGGAAGTGAGCTCAGAGGTGCAGGCAGGGATACAGGCAGGTGGAACACCAGGTCTGGCAGGCTGGATTTAGAAGGTAGGCAGCTAAAGCGGGAGGAGAGGGGCAAAGAAAAAAACCTGAGTACTCAGAATTTTTGATGCTGCTAAAGTCCACTATTGGAACATTGAATATTTCTGACCGCTTCAAGCAAGGGGCTTCTAATGACTTTTCAATTTTTCACCAGTTAAATGAATGACTTCTTGTAGGTTACGAACTCCACCTGAATCTTGAGATCAGCTTCTGTGGCATCTAAGCTTGATGTTTTCCTTCTGACCTTCTACTCTGCTCCATTGTGAGATACAATAACAACTTAGAATGATGTTGAGGCATTTTGTGATCTTCAAATGCCATAAATGTGGTTGTTGTCATGATGGTCAATAATAAGAAGTAATAATGCTTCTGCCCACGGATGGACTTTGGCTTAGAGACAAATAACCTTTTTTGCCGGCTTGCCTACCTTGTGTCCGTACCCAGCATAATCAGGAATCTCTCAGCCACAACCAGTATTTCAGGAATTGTCACACTGTGTTGTGAACTCATAACGTTTATGACACTGCTTGTAGCTTCTCATTTACTAATACCAGCGATATTTAAAGCTCTTAAGAGTGAAGGCCTGAGCCACTTGCTGCATCGTCCCTTTGCTTTCCTATATCCTGTTGAGACAATTGAGGTCATCTCTCATTTTCTATTGTGCATACTCATATTTAACATGACCTAGTGGAACTGGCGCCTGCGCCAGCAAGCTGGGAGCTCCCAGCATCCCCCAGACCTCTCAAGGTCCTTTGCAAAGCTGGCTGTTTGAGCAAGGAAGCCTTTTTTCCGCCTCTCTTCTTAGAAGGAAATAAGTTGGGATGCCTTAAAGTCTGTGAGGTCAAAAGGGCTCACGGATTTTGTCAGAGCTTCTTTAGGAAGTCGCTTTTTATTACATCCTCCTGTATGGGCAAATACCAAATTTAAAATAATATAAAAGGGCTTCTGAATTTTAGGGTTAGGGTGGACTTTACAGGAAGGAGGACAATCAGTTTTAGTGACACCTAAGGGTAAGAAGAGCTCATTAAATGCCTAGCATCCCCAAATATAAACTTGTAAAACTACTTTTACTTTTGTAAACATTATCAGAGAAAGTGATAGAAAGATGTAGAGGGAAAAAAAATTGTTTTAGCCTTTCTATTTTTTGACCTTCATCTGAGATCTGACAGATAGAGCTTCCAGATGGAAAAGCCTGAGAATAAACCAAGAAGCCCCCTTTAGGATGGAAAAGCCTGAGAATAAACCAAGAAGCCCCCTTTAGGACCCTTTTCAACTGCAGGTTTTCAGTGGAAATTCAAATTCACCCATGTAGCAGTTCCAGAATTCAGAAAGAAATTAAAGTGTTGCTGATAGATCTGCTTTGAAGATGTCTGACCAGAAATAACAGTCCTGAGCATCTCTTTTTGTTTGAGTCTTTTCTTTGACATTATCTATCATTTGCAAATAAATGAGCCATACAAATAGTGCAAGAACCCCAATCCCTGAGGGTCCCTGAGAAAATGAGATGCAGCCTAAAATACCTGAGTTGTACAATTGCAGAGAACCTCCCCACAGTCTGGTATTCAGAGCGAAGGAGGTGATGGTCCTGCGCTCCTTCACCTGTCCACTGCGTCTGGCCCGGGTACAGGGCATGGCGAAAGGGCAGGCCTCAGAGAACAGCAAGGATGCAGGAAGGGAGACTGAGGTGTGCGAGGGCTGCTCTCTGCCAGTATTTGGAGGATAGTCATGTAAAATAGCAAATCTACGCTCTGTGGCTTCAGAGGGCAGAAGAAAGCACAGACAGTGGAAATGTTAGATTGCCTTTTTTCATTTTTCTAAACTATGGTAAAATAAACATAACAATTTACCATTTAAAACATTTTAGGTGCACAGTTCAATGGCATTAAGTACATTTACACTGTTGTACACCATCTAACTCCAGAACCTTTTCATCTCCTCAAATGGGAGCTCTGTACCCACTAAAAAATAAAATAACTCTCAATTTTCCCCCTTTCCCAGCCCCTAGCAATCACCATTCTACTTTCCATCTTTATAAATTTGACCACTCTAAGTATCTCATATTAGAGGAATCATACAATATTTGCCCTTTCATGTCTGGCTTCTTTCACTTAGCATAATGTCTTCTAAGTTCACCCATGTTGTAGCATGGGACAGGATTTCCCTCCTTTTTAAGGCTGAATACTATTGCATTGTATGTATACACCACATTCTGTTTGCTCATGTATCTGTTAGTCAATGGACGTTTGGTTTGTTTCCACCTTTTAGATACTCTGAATAATGCTGCTGTGAACATAGATGTACAAATATGTTTGAATCCCTGCTTTCAACTCTTTTGGATATATACTCTGAAGTAGAATTGCTGTATTATATGGCCATTCTAGATGTAATTTTTAAAGGAATTGCCTTAAAAAGACACTGCGGAAAGTATCTGTACCATTTTATATTCCCAACAGCAACGCACAAGGATTCCAATTTTTTCATGTCTTCAGCAACACTTGTTATTTTATGTTCTTAATTTTTAAAATAATGGCCATCTAATGGGTGTGAAGGGAAATCCTAGATTTTGACTGACTCTAAGAAACAATGATCTCACAGTGAGATCTGTCAAATTAGGGTCTGCCTCATTACTAAGTATGATCAAATCAGAAGTCAGTCTATATAAATGTAAGTCTAGTTCCAAAATTGAGAGTCTGTGAATATGTGACACAATGGGATCTGAGGACCTTACTATTTTGTCTATTTTCTGGTCTGATGCATACAAGAATAATGCATGAATTGTAATGGTTTGTCGGGAGTTACATGTACATAACACATGATCATCACAAACTGATGATCCACAGATCTGACCTGCAGATGTACTTTGTTGAGTATATATGTCCCAGAACTTGGAGATTTCTCAATAAAATATAGATAAACCGCTTCTCCTATAGGATGGGAAAACACCGCAGCAATGGGCTCATAATCCCTGGAGTGAGAAAAAGGAGGTACCCTCCTCACTGCCCTGCTCAGCAGTGTGTGACCTGCTGCCCCTCGCCTCATTGTTCATTTAGGCAAGCTACCCAATTACAATCAAGTGGTAGATGTCAGTGACTTACATACCTAAAGAGCTTTTGATAAGATACAAGCTCTTTGACCAAAGCATCTGAAACAGGAGAATATTACATTTATCATTTTTTCCCAATATTCATATATTCAATGACTTTGTTATGTTAATTCTTAAACAAAAACAACCAGTAAAGTCTAAGCTGTTACCCTTAGAGCCTTTTACAAAAATGGTCATCACTTGGCCTTATGATATTTGTTCCATGAGAGCAGGGGCCGTGCATATTTTCTCACATTGTATACTCAAAGCCTAGGCTGAATGATAACATTAGCCATTACTATGAGTACAATAATATTATGGTTTGTTGTTGTTATTAAGTTTTGAGTGTATTTCATGGTGAATTAAAAACAGTCATCCAACTCAGTAACAGGATGACACAGGCACTTAAAATAGTGTGTGATTAAAACCATTCATTCAAAGCACATCAAGACAACAAGTCTTGTTTTGTGACTTTAGTTCTTTCAAGGGTAAGATTCGAACCCAAGATTGGGTTACACATTATCAAGATTTGTGTATGTGGGCTTTGTTTTGTTTTGTTTGGTGTAAAAATAATTTCTGAATTCAGAGAAAGTCCTAGTTTATAAAATAAATGTTTTTGATACTATTAGTTCCTGCTTGCTTTTTTCTTCTTTCTCTTTCCTTCTTTCTTTTGTTTTTTAGTTTTCCTTGCCTATCTGTTTGTTTCAGACAGTGATAAAGAAGTGTTGAAAGGGAAGAAGTAGTCCTCATTTAGAATTATACTTTTCCAGGGGACTATAATGTAGACTTGAAAGTAATCCAATGTGGGTTATGATTTATGTCAGATGAATGCCAAATAATTCTGGGTCATTTATTTTGTTTCAGGCACAACAATAGGGGAAGGAGAAGGAGAACAGGTTGGTTTAAAAAACCAAATCACGAAAACCTCAATAAATGTTTTATAACTGAAATTTATAACTGAATGAATGCCACAATGCCTAAAATTCCTGCTGTGAAAGTTACTGCTGTGGGATAAAGCGTGGGGAATCCAGAAAGCAGAGGTAATATATTCAGAGTTTTCCTGTAGCAGCCAAAGCAAATGAAAATGTTTCCCCTGGGAATCTGGGGACAGAGCCTGAAGAAGTCTCTGGGCAAAATTTCTTTGAAACCTTGCATTTTGACTTAAAGTTCATGCATACTTTGGACCTCATGGCATATCCCATGCCATCAGGAGCAGCAGCATATCCCGGCTATTGTGCTTAAGGATTCAGTTAAATCTCATAGCAACCTCATATAGGAGAGGATAGGGGAAGTACAATATTGTCATTATCCTCATCTTTAATAAGAAAAACCAGAGTACATGGTATCTCTATACATATCTTAATAAAAGTATGTTTTATATTATGTCAAAGTTAAATTGCTTAACTTCCCCTCAACAAACGTATCAACAAAAGGAGCATTCCAGAAAAATGGCCATATTTATTCTACGACATCTCTTACTTTCTGGGTATTTCAAAGGTATCCCTGTTGGTAAAACAGGATAAGCTATTCGTACCGCTGAAGATATTTGCGTTGAGTAGCTAATTTATTTACTGTTGCGGTTCAAAAAAAGTTTTAAATTATAGTAATGATATATGTTTCACTCTTAAAAACTTAGAAAATAAAAGAGAAAAAAACGAACTCTCATTATCATGTTAGCTATCATTTTGGGAGAAAAAAAGCATGAGGAAGCCTTGGGAAATGGAAAGGAAAAAAAAGAACAGTTACATTTTGGATAAAGAAAGATTATGGGACCATCTATCAGGAGAGGTTTAAGTGGGACACCACAGTGGTATTTCTGGTTGCTAAAGGACTGGTACTGCTGAGAGAGCAAATGGCATCAAACATTCCAGAAGTGGAGACAGGAGAAAGGATGGAGGAAACATCAAGGAAGGGGTCTTGGAGATCAGTGTTGCCCACTCATCAGTTTTGCTTACGTCACCTTAAATTTGTTCAGAGCCTGGAACTGAGATGATGCTAGATCCTGGGGCACCAAGGCTTTCCTTTGGGAGACTGACTGTGCTTGATCATTTCTCCCTCTCTGCACCCCTTCCCTGCCCTGCCCCCTGCCATAATCATCTACTAATGATGTACTTCAAATCTGTCTGAAGCCTAAATTACCTCTCACATAGCCTCATTATCTTTTCTCAGAATCCCCGGCTTGCTTGGAGAATTTCTGTACTTAAAAAAAAAAATCCAGCCGGGTGCGGTGGCTCATGCCTGTAGTCCCAGCACTTCGGGAGGCCAAGATGGGTAGATCACGAGGTCAGGAGTTGGAGACCAGCCTGACCAACATGGTGAAACCCCATCTTTACTAAAAATACAAAAATAGCCGGGCGAGGTGGTGTGTGCCTGTAATCACAGCTACTCAGGAGGCTGAGGCAAGAGAATCGCTTGAACCTGGAAGGTGGAGGTTGCAGAGGGCCGAGATTGCAGCACTGCACTCCAGCCTGGGAGACAGAGAGATACTCTGTCTTAAAATAATAATAATAATAATAATTTAAATGTTATGGGAAATAACAAAGAAGAGTTAAGTAAAATAAGCCACGGAGTTCCGTAAACCCTACAGGGCCAGGGATATCTCTACTTGCTCACTATGGTATTCCCAGTGGCTTTGGCCAGTGCCTGGCACACAGTAGGTGTTCATTAAATATTTAGTGAATGAATGAAATAGCTTGTATCAGTTTGGTTTCGGGCAGAAACAGAATTTACCCCAGGTGAGTCAAATGAAAAGCGTTTAATGAGGAACTCCTTACACAGTGGTGGGTAAGGGTAAGGGAACTAATGAGGGCTGAGAGGCATCCAGGAGCTACCACCAGTGCTAGGGCTGAAGGGATGAGGAGAGGAAACAGTGTATTCCAACTCCAGTGAAGTCTGCGCCGTGCTAGAAGCTGTAATCATGGAAGGACAGAATTACAGCCAGACACAAAGCACAGAAGACAGAGAAGAGAGGAAATATTCCTACCCTTCTCCCATCCCACTCGTCTCTCTTACAATTACCTCCCATTGCCTGAATCCAGCTGTATATCAAGTCAGCCAGGGAGCGTGGGTGCTGCAGTCACTAGCGGTCAGTTCCTGGGGCAAAGAGAACCAGGGTAGAGAAGGGACAACAAGCGGAGGAGGCAAATGTGGCGAAACCAGCACAATGCTACTTCACTAGCACATGGGAAATTCAATGTCCATTTCTGCATATTTAGGCTTTGGTTACTCTCAGAGATTACTTTGCTCTCTTTAATAATGTAACAGTTGATACCTACATGGGAGCTTATACTTGTTTTCCAGGAAACTGGAACCAACATTTCCTGGGGAGAGCACTGGGGCATCTGGGTCTACTCCTTCCCTGTTAAACAAAAACTAGTCTCCTGACATTTAGGATATGATGCATGCCCATCTGCTCCTCAGTCTTCCGCCTGATTGTTGTAGGGAGGTCACTGGAGCTGTAATTAGGATGTCCATAGCCCTCAAGTGCAAGTGGTCTAATTATGAGGCCTTGAGCAATTTCTTGCCTGGGCCATGCCTCAGTTTCCCAAGCCTTAAAGTGAGGAAAAAATGGTTCACAGAGTTGATGTGAAGATGAATTAGGTAGTCCTTACTGATATGGTATGTTTTTTTTTTTTTTTCCTAGATGGAGCTGTGTTGACAAACACGAATACTGCTGAACACATATTATGCAGAAGTCATAACAAAGCTTCCCACGGACACTGCACTAAGAAGCAACCTCTCCAAAAAGCTGGAATATGTAAAAGATCAGTCAGCAATATAACTTTCCTCTAAAAACAACAAAAAATGTGGCACAGATGAAGCTTGAATCTCCTGGGGTACAAATTTCTAGAGCCATGATCTTTGGATTAAGTAACTCCTGCAATGCCTGGTGTCCGTTTTTCAGGACGTCATTAACAGGAACTATATGGAGCTAGTTCTCTGTATTCTGTGGGCCCAAGATGTGTGCCAAAAGAGCCTAGGTATGTGAGGCTTTTACAGAAGCATACTTCATACTTCCATGGTGCAGCTCCTCTGTCCCAGCCTAACTCCACATTAACTTCTTAATCCATTCCCTAGACTGTGTTTACTGAAAGGACATTTGCTGGACTAGTTGTGCTTCAGACTCCAGGACAAGGATGTGAACTGTGGTTTATCCATTCTGTTCCTTCCTGCTATTTTGAGCAATTTGTAGAAGTCATTTTCTTGCCCCAAACACTTCACAAAAATTCTGTTTCTCTCATTGTTCCCCAGATATGGACTCCTAAGTGCAGTGTAAAGGAGGATGAGGTTTCAGAAGCTGCCTCTGTAAGAGCACCCATCCTTCCAACATGAAAATGGCTCATGGACCTGCCAGCAGGGAGCTGGGCTGAGTTTAGTGACTCATGGTTGGTGCTTTAAGAGTAAGAGAGTTGCAGCGATACATTGACACTGCGTACCTATGAACTCCACTGAAAGACTTCCTAAGACAATTGGCCAAGACTAAGTGTACCATTGGCAGACAATGAAATGGGATCTGAACTTAGGCTACCTTTTTTCATGAAGGTATAAACACTTTATTTTGAAATGTCCACAAGGTTTCTTCTTGGAGAAGGTAACATCTTTTTTAAGGATTTCCTGTTTTTTTATCATAACATCTATATTCTCAAGATAGAGTTAATCTCTATGGTTTGGGTTTTTTTTTTTAGGCGGGGTAAATTTTAAAGTTTCTTTCTAATCCCAATAGCTAGCCTTCATTCACATTTAAAAAGAACCTTCCAGGAGCTAGCAAAACAATACCAAATTTACACTAAATTGTCCATATACAATATTTAAAATCACTCAATTCCTTAAGTTTGTATGGTGCAATTTCAAATGCTTCTACACTCTGGCTTGCAAAATGGGTTTGCTTAAATACTTTAGGATGCATAAATATGCCTTTACATTATCCTACATTTAAGCTCTAATTTTCTGGAATAGCAGAGAGCTCACTAGTCAGAGCTCAGCAAGCAGCGTCTGATTCTGTTACTCTGACTTAGTTACTCTGACTCTTCATTTGTGTAATACCAGGGCAAAACCAAGTGATCTGCAAGGCACTTTCTGGCCATAAAGTTCTGTGGTTCTAATTTGAAGCTCTAATTTTGCCTCCTTACTAAAAATATTAAAGTAGGAAATGAAATGATGGCAAAAAGGGAGTGTATAATAGTTAACTCTCACAGCATTGCCATTTGTTGCTTTATATGAAAGGATTTCTAGCCCAATAAAAAGACATCCAAACTCTAGCACCGAAAAGAAACAGATGGCACTCAGGGTAACTTGGTCCTACCTTCCATGAGATAACCAACTACATAAAAATTGGCATAAAAATGGGCAGTGGTAGAAGTGGAATTCCATAAATAGAGGTAGAGAGGAGTGACCACAATTGGCAGAGACAGTAATCATGGAAGAGAAGGTATAAGGGAAACGTACAGGAAGTTTTTTTGATTGGTTTCTGCTCCCATTGTATTTGCCGATCACCAAAAATCATGAGTCTGGGCATGTACTAATTTTGTCTTTTGTTATTCTTATAACAATGTTGTAGTCTAAGGAAGATGTTGCTTGACATGTACATTGGGTGAACAAGTTTGTCAAGATGCCCTGGGTGTGTGAACCATAGTAGGGGAAGAGGCTTGAGGGCAGAATGTACAAAGGGACGATAGATGTTGCAGAGGAGCTGAATCAGAGCTGCCAGGGAGAGGGGCTGCGAAGGAAGCCACATGCAAGAGGGGACTCACAAGGAGGCAGCAGTATGATATGAGGCAGGTCGGAGGATGGCTGGGTCAGGCAGTAAAGAAGTACATTACACGATCAGACAAATCAGTTCAAAAATACACGAAAGTGGGGAGCAGCTGCTTAGGGGACTTCCCATCCCTTAAGATTTATGAAAAAGACCCAAGAAAGCCAAATGGACAGAGATGCTAAGAATCATGGCATGTAAAGGTTTGGAGACAACAGTTTTATTTCAAGTCGTGGTTTAAGTTAGGAGTAAGCAAGGAAGAACTGAGTGGTTCTGACATCAGAGCTGCCAGGATGGACCAAGTGAAGGAAACACACCACAGAGATCTGGAATTTGACCAATCTGAATATGACTTTGTACTCTGAAACACTCACATCAGGTGTTGGAGGTAAAGAACTATTGGGAAGATATTTAGGGAAGGGGCCCAAGGCCATAACTTATATGAAAGATACCCCAAATGCCCAGAAATGTTTCTGTTGCCAGGTACTACATTGGGCCATGGGCCTACACATCCACTACTTTTTAAAGCAAGGTTTAACCAAATTGTGACCAAATGTGCCAATTCCATCCGGGCCCATGAAAGTACATATTAGAGTAAAAGTCTACCCTCTGTAAAGAATGGCCGGCCAGAGTCACCAGATACTGACTTATAACATGTGAAGTGCAGGTCAGGAGAGACACCAGACCCATGTCTCTGCTTTGGGACGCACATTCATTATTTAAAATGTCAGACTTGAGCACATTTGGGGTAAAGAGTGTCTCGTCTTAACTTTTTTTTTTTCTGCATGTTCACTTCTCTATTTACTTCTTCCAGTCTTGTCATTGCTAAATAGAGACAATGACTAAAGCAATAACGCAGTGATTTACACATGTAACCAGCAACGTGGGCTTTTCCCCCACGTTACAAAAATTAACCGCTTGTATTTCATCCGGTATATCCAATGTATCCGCAACTCCTATTTCAACATTTTCTCTGGTGGAAATTTTGTTTACAGTGATCTGACTTGGCCGTCGCCACCAACGCTCTCCCAACCCTCGGAGTCAGTTCCAAAACCAAACCAAAAAGAAGGAAGGCAGACAAGGCTTGGGCCTGCGACTAAGAACAGGGAGGCGGCACGCCTAGGGGAACGAGGGCCCGAGGCCGAAAGCGCTAATACAGACCAGTCTTGGTGGAAGCTGTCTGCGTTGCCGGCCCAGCCGCGGCCGCCATGTTTCCGCCGCTGAAATCCGCGACTGTACGGATCGCCGCCGGGGTCTCGTCTTAACTCTTCAGGCAGGTGGTTCTTGCCTTGGGAAAAGAGTGGGACCCTCCCCCCGGTTTTACTTTCTTAGAGGGTCTGAGGCTAGGAGAGACTTGGGCCCTCTATTCAGAGTAACTGGCCTCTCTACGTGGCTGGATAACCTGTTTCAACAAGACTGGATGAGCATCTTCTTCTACTTCCTGTGTCCCATAAGGGATCTCATCAGAGGAGCTAAGCTTGATCACACAGACTAACTCTCAGCTCCAGGGGCTTAGTGAGCTTCATTTTATGAAACGGGTAAGCATGTTTACAACTGGATTCCAACACCTCTGGTAAAACCTCCACACCTGTTCATTGTTCTCTTTAACTGCATCTTACTTTTATGGCAGTGGTTCTCAAACTTGTTGAAATCAGAATTCCTTAATACGCTCACAAGTTTTTGAGGGCCCCAAAGAGCTTTTGTTTATATCAGTTATGTCTATTGATTATGACTGTGTTGCTCACTGAAACTGTAGATTTTAAAAAATATTTATTAATTCATTTATGCATAATAGTCAGAAATGTAATATGTTAACACATTTTTATAAAAATATTTTTTAAAACAAAACATTTCATAAGGAGAGGAGCACTGTTTTGCATTTCTGAAAATCTTTGTAATGTCTGGCTTAATAGAACACAGGGTGAAGTAGATTAATAGCCTTTTTAGATAATTGTGGATATTCTTCTTTGATACTACACCAAAACTTGATGAGTGGTAGTTTCTTTAGGATTACTTACAGTATAAAATCTGAAACTGTATCAATAAACTTTTCATATTTTTTCACATTAAAACCCACTGATCTATCTTGTGCTTTGAATGGATCTTGCACTACAGCATGATTTGGTAACATCAAGCATTGGTCATTTGGAAAATATTGGTTTACTGAGCTTGGCAGATCTTCTAAAATCTTGAGACAATATCAAAAAGTCACATTTATTAGCATTACCATCCATCTCATCAAAAAGGCCTGTAAGTATCAGGAAGCTGTTAAATTCATAGTGAAGGATACAAGTGATCTAAATTTCTAATTTTTACTTATGAATGCAAATATTGTCACTGCCAAAAAATAGTATGCAGTATTTTCCTTGAAATTATAGGTTCAATTCATTTGTTTTTTTTGAGAAATACCCCTCTGAGTTTGTCAGTCAGTCGTCCTTTCAAGTAAAAATAACATTCCATTAAAAACCGGCTATTTCAAACAATCTCACAAGTGATTTTCCTTCAGACAACTGATGTATTTCAGTGCGCAGCAGAAGTGCTTTATATGTACCTACCTTTTTGTCAACAAATATTTAAAAGTCTTGTACTGAAGGATCGAGATTTAATAAAATTAATAATTTTTACTACTCTGTCAAGGACATTCTTAAACAAATCTCCCTTTTTCCTTCCTCTATGTGCATGATGGTGAAGAATAGGATGACTATTATACATTTTGGTGCTCTGCCTTAATTAGTGCTAAGGTGTGGCATTTTTACCCACTGTTGCTGTTACATCATCAGTGCAAATGTCAACGCAGATAAAAGGACAAATAACATCTTAGTGTTAATATGAAAGTAGTTTTGACCTCATGGACCCTGGATAGTATGAAAGTAGTTTTGGACCTGCAGACCACACGCTATTCTAGGGTAAGTGTTCCCTTTGTCTACCCACCCTTTGCAATACTTGAGTTTGAATAGATATCACTCCTGTGAGAGTGTTTATGAAACTTCTTAGAATGCACAGTTTTGGGAAAATCTATTTTAATTTCACATTTGAGAGGTAATGGAGATGGGGGTGGAGAGAGTACTGTAATTATTAAGATAAAATATGCTTTTAAAAGCTTGGCCAATGGGTGGGGTGAATCAAATAGAATATTCCAATATGATGAATATGCCCAACAAGAATCCAAGCTCATGGTTCGTGGGTATATATATCCCAAAAGCATACATTTCCAAAATTATTTATGTGTTTGATTTTGAAATCCATTATTGTAACTCCCAACTATTTATTTTCCTAATGTTTTATGTTAGTCTAATGTTAAAATTAGTTTGTGTTCCCTGAGCATACAGCAATTGAGGGTGAGATGCAAATGACCTTGAAGAGTGTTTTGTAGCATAGAGATACCAACCTGAGATTGAAGTGGAAATTGTTCTATCCTTATTTCCATTTTCTATTGTTGTGTACTACTTCAAATAATTTTTGGAAAGAGGTGGAGTTATGAATAAATTCAATTTAAAAATGCTTTTGGCTGTTGATAGAACACCTATATAATTAAAAGTTGATAGCATTTGCCTGCGTGCCTTTAAAAGGTTGTAGGAAATGTACTCTGCTTTGAGGAAAGGCCTAAAGCGTGTTTTCAATTATAGCGTACTAAAAACATTATAAAGAGTCCTAGCAATTCAGAAAAGGTGGTGGTTTGTCTATGCAGAGTAATAATCCTGAACACCTTAGCCAAAGGTTCTGAAAAAGCAGCTGTGAAGTGTGATGACTATGCTGTTTAGGTGTAAAGGTCCTACACACTCAGGGCAATGGTCTACTTGGAAAGGATGGGCTCTGATTTATCATTAATATATTAATTTCAAGTCCAATGTCACTGACAATAGTCAAAGTTATGGCAAATTGAATTTGACCTGAGTAGAAAGATAGTTATATTTCAAATTATAATGCAGGACAACTTAACTACCAGTTTTTTAAAACCAACATTGAGGAAGAACTGGTTTAAGGATGTTGCTCCATTTTAAACTTGACTGCTCTCTGTTTTGGTTTGAGATTGAATTCATGCAGGTGTTTCAAACCTTGTTTTTAATAGCATTACTTGTTACTGGGAAGCTAGATCTTTTGCGGGGAGTTGGCAGGGAGGTATTGAACCTAAGATTTCTCTATCAATAAAAGACATCTTTTGGGAGATACAGGACTCTTTAAGCTTCACTTATAAAAGTGTGCAATATAAAGCTTTATTATTATTTTTAAAGGGGCAGGTCAGAATTTAACCCCCATGGCTCTTTTTAACACCACTGAAGTTGTAAGAATTAATTCAACCTCAAAGAGGCATGAGTTATCCATGTAGGCTTATAGAGTGTCGTTTTAATATTCTATATCTTTACTGTGCCTCCACCTTCTTTGATGAAAAGGTCTATTTAAAAATTGGTAGGAAAATATTTAACATAATAAGATGATGAGTCAGAGTTTTAAAAAAGCTAAAAAGGGAAGATGTAGTTAAATAATGCACCTTTTTATTTTTTTAGCTACATCTGACTCATGACATATAATGTATTCTGCTAAGTTCAAAGTTTCCTCTTACAAAGAGAGTTTTATGAAACAACTCTTCTTCAGACCATTTTTACTTCAATTATAGTAGCAGGTTTTGGAGTTTAAATCATTAACAACCTCCGAGTGAACTTTTATCCAAATGACTGCAAGTCACAAAGAGAACAGTCCTCTTTCACCAAGTACCTTTTGTGCTAGAGTGAGACCCGTCCTTTTCTATTTTTCCCCTTTATGTCTGTCTTTGAAGAAAGATGTGTGATTTGTAAGGTAATGAAAGTATGTATCAGTTAATGAAAACTGCTATATTGGGCTCATAATGCACACTGGAATTGCTTCAGGGTAAACTTCATATACCTGCAGTGTATAGCAGGGGAGAAAGCAAATTTCCGAAGTAAAAATTGCTGTGTGCACTCTAGGAGTACCACGTAGCAGTTAAAGCAACCATCACGAGTGACCTAATCTTTTTTTCCTCCCTTTGTCAAGTAGCTGTAATGTTCATTTAGGAGCATTTTTCAGTTTTAACTCCACTGGACACTCCAAAACTGGGCACTTATTCTGTCAACTGTCAACCGAGTTATTGATTTCACCATATGTTGTCTTTTTATTTTTTAATTTTTGGTTAGTTTTATTGGAATATTTTTGGAGAGTGTGTGGGAGACAATAACCTCCAGATTTAAGGTGATGGGGCGAGAGAGTAATTCTTTTAGGGACAAAAGCCTGCAGAATTTCATGCAGAACAAAATGTAGCTTAATAAACAAACGAAAGTTAAGACAAAAATTTATTTCCTTTTAAAAATCAGTAAAATAATGAACTAATCGTTGTTTAAAGAGTGAGAAAAACTTTTTTCCCCCTAGATTTGGCGACTAGCGGGATACATCTGAAGAACTCCATCCCACCCCCGCACGGCACCCCCCATTCTTTCCAGACTGAGCGGTTGTAAATCCGAGGCTGAGTCCGCCCTGGGAGCCTTGGGGCACCTTCCTCTTTGCTCTGTGTGTGTGTGTGTGCGTGCGTGCGTGTGTGTGTAGCTCTCGCTCTTTCCCTCAGTCTGTGCCTCTGTGTGTGTGTGTGTGTGTGTGTGTGTGACAGAGAGAGAGCGAGAGAGAGAGCGCGAGAGGAGAGAGAGCGAGAAAGAGAGAGAGAGAGAGCAAGAGAGCGAGCTGTGAGCTGTGCTGCCGCCGCCGCTGCCCTTTGATCCCGACATTAGTGTTAGGGGCTCGGAGACACAGAGCGCGGCCATAGACACCGCCGCACCGGCACTCATTTATTTATACCTCCCATCACACACGCGAGCATAGGACACACACACACTCACACCTATTAGATCCGTTTCCATTGAAGAATATTACGCTCGGGGACAAGCCAGGTGCACGACCAAAAATTAAAAAAAAAAAAAAAAAAAGGAAAAAAGAAAGGAAAGAAAAGAAGAAAACCCCTCTTCTGGCTCCAGGAAACAAGCTTCAACCCATTGCACACACCGGAGAGAAGGGGTTTCCCCCTGTCCGCCCGCCCGCCCCCCAACTACCTCCCTGCTCCTGCCAGTGTCTGCCTCTCTGCCCCCACGGGGGTTTATTTGATCTCACATTAACCAAGGAGGAGAATGTGAGAAAAGGGGGAAAATGCCCAGGAGGAAGCAGGAGCAGCCCAAGCGCCTTCCCTCACGTAAGTCATCCCTTCTCCACCTCCTCTCGTGCCATTTTCTCGCCCTCCCTCTCCTCTTTCCCCTCCGCAGCCTCCTCCGTTGTTTTCTGCATTAGTTTAGGGTTACAGAGGTGAAACTGACAAAGACACAGCCCGGGTTACTCCTCGTTTAGGTCTATGCTGAGGCAGCCATGTTGGTGATGATCAGCCCCGTGCCCTTTCTATTCTCTCTCTCTTTTTCTTTCTTTCTCTCACCCCCCCCTCTTTTTTTCCTTGAGATCGGGCTTTTTTTTTCCCTTTCCCTCCCCTTCCCCCTCCTCGCCCCGGGTTGCTGGGGGGAGGGGGCAAGAGGAGGGAGGAGGGGAGTAGTGTGGATGCCTGGGGTTTTTATCGGGGGGTTGGTGGGGGGAGGTGGGAGAGGTTGGAATCTTAAAAAAAAATTCCTTGTGGATTCCAGCGCCCGAGGGTGCGGGGGTCGGGACGCGCAGAGGGCTGGGGGCCGTGACATGGCGTTTGGGGGTGTCGGGGCGAGGGCGCGCGGCAGCCCGCCGGGTACGGGATCCAGGGAGAGGTCCGTCCCTGGCTAAAGGTTGCGCCGGGGTTGGTCGGCCCCGGAGCCGCCGGCGGCAGCGGCGGCGGCGGCTGGAGCAGGAGGAGGCGGAGGTGGAGGAGGCGGCGGCGGAGGAGGGGAGTCGGGGGCGGGCGAGGCGGGAGCGGCTGGGGAGGGTGTAGGGACACCGCACACAAACACACGGGTACACACGCGCCGCCGGGCGGCTGCTCCCGCGGCGCCCGGGCGAGGGGGCGCGCCGGGGCGCGGGGCGGCCGGGCGGGGGGCGAGGCCGGGCAGCGGCGGGCGGATGTGGGGTGCGGGAGCTGCGCCGAGGCGGAGGCAGGAGGCAGGGCGGCTCGCGGCGCGCGAGGTCCCTGCAGAGTCGAGGGGAGGGAGGAGCAGGGCTCCTGGCCGCAATAAAATGCGGGGTCAGTCGGAGCAGACGGAGCCGGGCGAGACTCGGGCTCTCAGACCCCCTCCCTGGCGAGCCTGAGCAGAGTCCAGGACTAAAGTGCATCACAGCCCTCCCCGGCGGCAGCCACACACGCCAACTGGAGACACACACCCGCCGGCACGGCCCGGTCCCCTTCCCCTCCTCCACCCGCGCCCCCGGTCCCTCTCTGCCCGCCCTCCGGCTTTTCTTTGCGCGACTCTTAACTTTTCCCCCACTCCCTCTCCAGCTCCCCCCAACCCCCCAGTCTTTCTCCGCTTTGAGTGTTCCGAGATGCTGCTAAAGCTAAAAGTGAAGGAGAAAGAAGCAACTAAAAATATCCCCCGGGGCCGCCCGGCTCCTTGAATGCAGGGAAGAGGGGGAAGGGGAGAAGGCGTGGGGCGGGGTGACGGGGAGGAGGGGACGCGGGAGGCGCCGGAGGGAGGGGTCGGGGGAGACGGAGGGTCAATTTCTCTTCTCTCCCCCCACACTACTCCCCTCTCCCGGCGGTTTGGCGCTGCTTGGAGCCCGATCCTGCAAAACCCGGGCTGGGGGCGGGAGTGGAGCCGGAGCGGCCGCCCGCCTGGGTGTCAGGCCGACGTGGTCGGTCACCTGAAGTTCACAGAGGGTGGGGGAAGGGTTAAGGTTATGGTGTCTCGGGCTCGGGTTGTGTGTGAGCGTGTGCGTTTCCGCTGCAGACAGGCAGCGCGATCGATCTCCCCCTCGCGAAATATCCGCGGCAGTGCCTGCCCAGGGGACAGGGATGGGGGCGTGGGCTGCTCGGGCCAGGCGCCCCGGCGGCTCCTTGTCACCCGGGCCGCAACCGAAGTGGCGAGCAAGGGCACTTGCAAGCAGTGTACTCCGCAAACATTCCTCTTTCTTTCCCCTTCCCGGTACGCAGGAGTCGACGCAAAGGGCTTGGGTTGTGCTTTTTTCCCCTTCCTTTTAAAAAAAAATGCCCCTGTGCAGTCCTTTCTTCGCCTGCCCGCTAGAGGTTCTGAGGATAATATCACATATGTAATATATATGCACATAAAATCACTCGCAGGCGGCTGCGTGTGTAGGGAAATTTTGTGCGAGGAAGGAGGAGGCGGTGGAGTCGGGGAAGGCGAGTTGGGAGGCTCCGCGCTGCGATTCACAGAAAACTCGCAGCAGTTGGTGGAAGAGTGTGCGTGCACATGGCCGGCCCGCCGCGCTGCCCGGCTCCGGTCGGGGGCTTGGGGAGGGGAGGGAGAGGAGACAGGAATCCTCGGGGGGTCAGGGGAGGTCTGCCCTGCTCGGACAAAATGGGCTTCAGTGTTCTCTGCGAACTTGCCCTTAGATGGCAACTTTGGGAGCTGATGAGCTTGTGTGCGAAAACAGGGCGGTGAGGTTATTTGGTCATTTTCCCTTTCTTCTCTTCTCCCCCTGCTTAAAAAAAAATGTTCTCGGGGTTGGAGGGAGGGTGGGTGAGGAGAAGGGATTTATCTGTTTCGGCTGTGACGGAGATGGAACGCCTTCCCTCTGGTGTGTAGCGCAGTCGGGCAGCTGCAGCCTGCCCTGCTGGTGACCTTGACCCTGACCTCCTGCGACTACCCTCTCTGCCTGAGAGGAAATTCAGGCTCCATTTTAGCTCGGGTGCTTGGTGGGCCTCTCCTGCGCGTCGGTGCCTGGTGATGAAGTTATATTTTGAAAGTGGGCTCTCCTACTTTGCCGTCTGATTGAATCCTGTTATCACTCACTTAAAAAAAAAATTACCTCCCTCTTTCAGTCACGTAAAGTCACTTTTACTGAAGTAAGAAGCAATTACCTTTGGAAACACCCTAAAAGTCCCTGCCGTTTTGAGAGGGAAGCCTTAATTTTCTAAGCTTTTCCACTTACCTTTGCATCGAATGGATTTTTGTGGATGTGTGTTGCCTGTGCTAAGCGTGGCTTACACATGTTTTTTTTTTTTTTTAAAGCTGTTTGAGTTTGGACGTTGCAATTTCTGGGCAAATGGTGTATTTTGCAGTTCACTCACAGTTACCAAGGCTTGCTAAGTGCTGAGTGAGGCTCGAAACTTGCAAGTGGTGTGAAGTAGTAATTATTTGACTTTCGAAAAAATTAGTGTTAATTTGTATTTAATGTCGAATATAATGGCAGTTCTAAGTCCCAGTTTTAATGCTAAACACTTTGTTTATCTGTGAGAGGAGGATTTCTCTTTCGCTGGGGTACTGTTTTGTATCAAACTTAAAATATAGGAAGTCTGGGGATTAAATTTCTCCTCCTAGAAGTCATCCCAGGGTTTTAAAAAGTTAGGGGCAGATTTAAAAGTTGACTCTAAAAGAAAGAAGTGATGTGTGTAACAGAGGATGAGAAGGGAGATCTTGAAGGAATGAGAGGGGAAAACTGTTTTTGAAGCCAAAGAGCCCTTTTGAGTAAATACAAAAGTGGTTAATAGCCACTGTTAATATATTGTTTTAAGAATCTGTAGAACCTGTAAACACACATTTAAGAAGGGGCAAATTCGAATACAAAAATAAAGGAACTTGTGAAAACTGAATCTATAGAAAATTTGGAGGGCTTTCCGCTTCCTCTTAGGTCTCTCCCTGTGCCTGAAACCCTCTAAGGATTCTACAGCATAAAGCATTGCTACTTATAGACTCTTTCTGTGTTGGATCTATTTTTTCTGATATTGAGTTCAATACTAGCCAAACACAGTCTGGATCTACGAAGCCCACAGTCCTCCCACTACACAGCACAGACACCAGGGAACCTGGAAGTTCCACCCTGGAGTGGATTAGTCCTGGAAATCCAGACTAGCACTTGGTATTATCTGATACCAAGTCTGGGGTGAGCCTCAACCCCTGGCACGGAGTCCCAGCAATTCCCCAGTCTGGGCTCCGGCCTGCTAAGGTTTCCTAGCTCCTTCTGTTCAGCTAGACACCCATGGGACTGTTCAGAACCGAATTAGCTTTGGAGATGGGTTAGCCTTTAACCTGACACTGCTAACCTAAGCCTTAGGTTTCTGATTTAAAATTCTACCCAGCCATTTCCTCCTGGGCCTCTGAAGTAAGTGTGTGTGTTTGTATCTGTGTTTGTTTTGTTATATGGGCCTCATACATTTGCAGAAAAAGATGGCCTATACTGTGGGGTTGAATGGCGATCTTACTGTCTACAAATCAAAAGAAGTCCTGTATTAACTTTTGCAGGTGACCCTAAGCAAAGGATATTAAACCTACACTACTTTTGAGGGGTGGTTTTAAAAATTATTACACAAGATGCAGCCTTTGTTTTTTGGACTAGAGCAGTAATTATCATTTTGGGATTTAAATATGATTCTGCTGTTGTTCATGGCTCTTTTACAAAAGTTCTTTCCATTAACAAGGTCCAATACTACATTAAAAAAAAAAAAAGTCCAAGAGGCCCTTTGAGCTGTAGCACCTGGTTGTCTTTAGCAGAATCCTGAACTGGATAACTTTAAAAAGTTTGTCAGCCTAAGAAAGAGGAAGAGTGGGTAACTGTGTGGGTAACTGATGCTGTGACTGTTATCATGCATGGGACTAGGCACTTTATGAACATTATTACATTTGGAATCACAAACTGAAGAGGGAAAGGATGAGAAGGGTGTCCTCTTCTGTTTGTTGCATCCGTAAATCTTTTTTACCATTGGTGATCAGCACTTATTTCCTCATTAGCTTCAACTTACACATAAACGTGTATGAGTTTAGATCCTATTATATTTACCATTGGAAATTTGCCTGATGCCTATTCTCAAGGGGGAACACAAAGGAAAAGTTAATAAAGCAGTTGTTTTATGATTCCAGTATTTTCATTGTTTATTCAGTTGTGGATCAAGACCAGATCAGGTTATTGGGTTCTTCATTAACAAAACTTTTTAAAATTCTCTCTTGCTTTCTAGTAAAATTGGGAAGCAAAGTGACTGAAAAGCAACAGGATTCCTTATTTTTATCATTTTGCAAGTCCTTTTATGTCTAATTAAAGAGAAAGGGTGAAAGATTAAATTCTTTTTCCCTATTTATTCTTATTAATTTTTCCAGTGACCGGGCAGTACCTCCTGAGTAACTGTGGCAGGGACCATGTGGGAAAAAATTTGAGTCTGAAGTAGCAAAATATTTCACTGATTCTGTCAGCCAGAGCTAATGTTTCCAAGGTACCCAGAAGCAGTCTAGGTGGATGCTGGATAATCATGCCTATCTGTTCTCTGAAAAGAACATCTCTGTATTCCTAATACAGTAAGTAGGGTATCACTGAGCTTTCCTGCTAAAATAGGAAAGAAAACTCAAAGTCACATTTCTTCTCATGCTTCAAAATAGTTTCTAATAAAAAAGAATTGATTTTTAATTTACCTGCATGCTGCTATCTCACTCTGGGGATGACACAGCTTGTGTGAGTTGACAAGTCTCGTTGCACAAAGTGTTAATAAATCATGCTGGAGAAGTATAAATTGGACAGCTTTCGGCCAGTGTTAGAGCTTGCTGTGCATTAGAGATTTTAGAGTCTTTGAATGGCATCTATTAGGAGAGTTCCAAGGGAGGTGTAGAAAATCTCTGTCTTGTGAGGCTTGTAAAATCAGATAGACAAAGACCCTGGGGACACCCAGGGGAGAGTGTGTGTTCGTGGAGTGACGACACAGGCTTCTCCTGAGGTCAGAAGTTGCTTTAAAATACAAGGAGTTCTATTAATGTCAACATGTTCTTGTAGAAAAGGCTGGATTGGAAATGTATGGTGCCTGGCTGTGTTGGTAAACTAGTTTACTTAAGTAATTCCAGTAGATTGGGTTCGGATCCTGTCTGGACAAGTTAGTTTCAGAAAAGAGGAAAAACTCTCATCCACTATCATTAACTCTGGTCACTTATCTGCAAATTGGTATCTTTGACTTAAAGATGACAAGGTATCTTAGACTGTTTGGGCTACTATAACAAAATATCTTAAACTGGATATTTTATAAACAATAGAAATGTACTGCCTACGGTTCTGGAAGTTGGGAAGTCCAAGATCAAGGCGCCAGCAGATTCAGTGTTTGATGAGGGCTCTGTCTCTGCTTCAGTGATGGTACCTTTTTGCTGTGTCTTTATATAGTGGAAGGGGCACACAGGCTCCCTGGGGCCACTTTTATAAACACACTAATCCCATTCTTGAGGGCTCCACCCTCATGATCTAGTCACCTCCCAAAGGCCCCGTCTCTAATACTATCACATTGGGGATTAACTTTCAACATGAATTTGGGGGGACACCAACATTCAGACCACAGCACAAGGTATGAGGGAGGGAAATATGGTGGAGCCCACATTGCTACACTTGTTTCTATAACTGGTCAGCAGTGCCATCTGTGAAAACTGAAGGCGGCGTATTTCGGAGATTAAGATAATATATCCTTTGTCCCCGTTTGAGGTTGCCATGTCGTCCTCCATTCTTCATTTTTAAATATCCACTGGAGTATTAGGACAGGAGAAGGAAAAACAGAATAGGCTGGAGCTAATCTCTCTATTCTAAGTGATATATTCGTAATTTTGTATCATTTAATCAGACTGATCACAGAACAAGATAATGAGAGTATGACCTACAGAATAGGACTTTTGGGGGCATTAAGGATTTCCAGCATAAGGTTTTACAAGACCATGAGCTTTGTGGTGAAGGCATAGACGTTGAGTTTTCTCTTATTGGAAAAAAATCCAGACCAGGCCTAGTTATGGTAGGATGTGAGCTTTTCTTCATCAGATTTCATTACTATATTGGCTTAGTTAGTGTACTCTTAGAACCACATTTTAGAGGTATAGATTGTAAATGATGGTGCCTGTTTCTCATGTACTCTTTTCTGTCTCCTGCTTTGCTAGGTATAGCTCAGTAACTCATTCCATCTAGGGCTAAGTGTACAAAACACTTTACAGTTCATGGTAGCTGAAATGTCTTCTGTCATATTTTATAAGAGAATAACGTGTGAAGCAAAGACCTTAGAAATAGCTAAGAGTACTTGATGGGCTGAAGTTTCTGGCTGCTTTCTCCTATTTGGGAGCAAATTTTGTATTTCTGTCCTCTCTCTGTAAGTTATGTTTTATGATATTGGAGAATAGTGTATGACTAAGTGCTGAGGCAGGGGCCTCTCAGATGACTCCTGTCATTCCCCAGGGACCCACCTTGGGATACAATTGTTGTAGTTACAAAGTAGTTTCATAAATTAAAATCAGACTTTGGCTTGATACTAATCTTAAATGGTATGGGTACATGTTGCTGTTTATTTTATAAAAGTTAGCTTCCCTGCATACACACACACACACACACACACACACACACACACACACGCACAGACACATACACACACACACAGAGGCTACACTGTAGCTAATTTTATAAAATGCACAGTGATATACGCCCACGATCTGAAGTCAGAATGTGGCCTTTAGCAACTCTGCTTGCACAGTCTGACCTGGGGTTATATTAAATGCAGCAGATTCAGTGTGCCTAAAAAGGATATTGTTTCCAACTGTCCATTCCCTTCTTTCTAAAAAACAGCCTTTACCTCTGAAGTTCTGTCTCTGGAGTTCTTAAGTGACTGGGGTTTAGATACACTTGGCTTCTGTTTTTGAGAAAATCCTAATTCAACCAAGTTTTCTCCACCAACAAGGAAGAATAACCTTTCTCTCTATCTCTTTCTCTTTGGTCATTTCTACATGGGTCAGAAGTGGTTAGATCCCATTAGAATTGTGATGTGAAGGAAAAAAGAAAAGAGGTAAGAGAGAAATGTGGATCTCAGGGTGAATTGTTTTGAGTGTGCTGAAGAAGCTGGCCTTCAAAGGAGACTGAAGAAGGCCAGGAGAAAATGATCTTTTACGTGATTGATCAGTAGCACTCTGCTTTTCTGAGCTTTTGAAACAAGTTACGGTGCTTGTGGAAGGTGACAGATATTTCTAAGGTTACATAGTGCTAGTATCTTAGGTGGTCTGGCACTGTATTTTAAAAAGCTTTTGTTGTTGTTTTGTAATGAGAGGGAGAAAGTATCATCTGTGACTGTGCCCTCTTTTAACTTTGTCTACTGTGTATGGTACAACTAAAGTAGAAACAGGACTCATATGCTTTCGAAGTTCGCAGGGCAGCAGTCAAATGTACTAACTCCGGGGCCAGGCTGTTCAGATCCCAGCTTTGCCACTGACTGGCTGTGTGACCTTGGGCAAATTACTTATCTTCCCTGCCCTCCACTTTCCTCATCATTGAATAGTGATAATAGTTTCTGTATTACAGAGCTATTAGAAGGATTAATTGAATACATATACAAATGTAAATATTATACATATACACAAAATCATGCCTAATTAGTGCCTGCTGCATAGAAAGAACTCAGTAAATATTACTTATTATTAAGTATGTGAAAGGTGTTTCAGTTTGTTTAGATTGTGAATAGATTACAGGTATTTCTGACCTGGAACTTTTTGGTGGTTTCTATGGGCTTTTTCTCTATATATCTCATTAGAGGGGTTAGTAATAATAATATGATATGGTAAAATTCATTTACAAGGCTATTATTGTAGGGCTTGACTAATACTTGTTTCATAGGCCAACAATATTATATTGGGCTTTTACTATAGGAATGAGTTTCTCTATTTATATGATTTGACCTGAATTATATCTAAGTTGTGTAATAATCATATGCATTATAACCAGGTTTTACTACAAAGTGGGGATACTAAATCCTCCTTTGGACACTTAGAGTGAGACCCAAATTAGAGAATATATATTCCATAAATATTTATTTATTCTTCCGTTCAACAGGGAGCCCACTGATTAGAATAACACAGAGGAAATTTATATTAGGTGTTCCATATGTTACATAGGTAATAGTTCATTTACACAGAAAAAAGGAAAGGCAGGGTCTGCTGTTTCTAATCACAGAGAAGCAATTCAAGAGAATACACTAAATGAATCTGAAATGAAGGATGGGGGTGTGTGCGTAGCGGGAGAGAGAGAGATCATATCGTAGGTTACAAGCTGGTGCCATGGTAATGTGTTTTGCCCCACACAGATACTGTTTAAAAACTTGAGACAACATTTTGGAAATCGGAGGTTTCATATAAAAATCCAAATTTCCAGCTTCCTTTGAAAACTTGGAAGAGCCACTCGCACTGGGCCCACCTCCCCACATGGCAGCAATCTGCTGTAGTCGGTGGCGGCTGTCTCCATTCCCTAGGCATGTGCTCGTCAGTCTGCCACAGTTCCTGCCACTCGGCCACCATGTCCCCATATGCATATACACCTGCCTGCCTCCCTCAGGTATCTTACCTCCTGGTGCCTGTAGGCATTTGGATTAGAAACTGTTCTGCATGCCCAGCATTCTCTGACCTTTCCATTCATCGCTGTGTTTCAGGTGTTGTATAGCACATTTGATGGCAGTATCAAGGAGCCGTATAGGAATTAAGATCCTGGCAGCACCACATTGTAGGCATGACACTAGCAAGTTACTGCTGTTATCTGCCTGTTTTTCTCATCTGTTAAGTGGGAGGCCATTGTAGGTTCTCTGAGACTAGGTCAGCTTGCACATGTAGAGACTTTAGATTTGTATCTGGCGTAGAGTATGTGCATAGTAAATGCTGGCCATATTAACACAGCTGAGGTGTGAATTCATTTCAACTGAGGTTTCCTTGAACTGTATTATGTAATCAGTCAAGGACAACTATTGCTGCGCATCAGTTTCTGATCACCATCAGCCAACCCAGTGGCTCTTAACCCTGGCTACATAGTTGAATCATCCAGGAGATTTTAAAAAAATACAAACTCCCGGAGATTTAAATTGAATTGACCCAGAGTGGAGCTTGAGCATGAACATTTTTTATAAACTCTCTGGGTGATGTGATTAATTGGCTTAATCTCGAGTTGAGGACCCCTGAACTAACCAGAACTCCCACTCTGAGATGTTACCATTTCAGCCAAAAATAAAGGCACGCAATGCTGAGCCTGGTCAGCTTATTGACGGTAATTTGTTAGGCTCTTAAAACCCTAAACTCAGCTCTTGGACTTCAGTAATTGACTACAACTCTTCGAGGTTGGAAACCAGAGAGACTCGTGGAAGGAACCCACAGTAGGCAGGAGACACGGACTCCCGTCTTCTCCTTTAAACTCTCCTAGCACCAAGGTTTCTCACTGGCTGTGTGACCTTGGGCAAGTCACTTACTATCTCTGTGCTTAAGTAGCTCCATCGTGTAAAATGGAAAACCCAGTACATTACCCAAACCTTCTATTTATATTATGCTTTATTCTTCATGAAGTACTTTCACTGATATCATCTGCCCATGAGGCAGGCAGGGAAGGGCTGCTTCTCCCATGGATTGGACAGAAGTGGACACAGACCCAGAGAGAGGAAGAAGCTAGCATATAGTCACCAGTGTCAGCACTACCAAGGGCTGGACCATTTGATGGTCTCTTGAGACCCAGTGCAGTAGGTCTGTGAAATCTACATGGGATCTCACAACCTGAAGGAGACGGTTTTGGCCACTATAAACTGCTCAGAGACCCTCCACTACAGGAGGAGAACCCCTTAGGTGCTGATGGAACATGATGGCCCCGTGATTCATGAAAACTTCTTCTGTCAGTGATATTTCCCTCCTCAAAACCTCAAGATCTGAGTTTTTGATTTAGACTAAGCAGAGGGTAGTAGAATGGAGTCACATGCAGTGACACTGTCTGAGGCCTGAATTATGTACTCCATTTGGAGAGTACTGCCTTCGCATAATGGCCTAGAATTAGGCGGTGTTTTCTAATCTGCACTTGTTTGGCCCTACTTGTTAACCCAACAGTCCTCTCTAGAGCATGAAACACAGCTGTATTTGGGAGGAAACAAAGTGTGGGAGACCCTACGCTCTAGGAAACGTTACTGAAATGTGCTATATGATTTCTCCCTTCTAGGGGAAGGCAAACTTCAAATAATAACTTGTTGGGTTTTAATCTGACCTTAAAAAGTTAGAAATCAAATTACAGTGAGCTGCTTTGTGACATTTATAGAAAGAGGGAAATTTCACAATCTAGAAGTAGGGTCTGGGTTGGCTACTAGATCGTCGTTAGAGAGAAGTGCTGTGCACAAATGGTTACTCAAATACTTGTTGATAGGTGAAAAAATACGTGTAGAAGAAGAGAAAAAGTACGAGAAGCTTAAATATGACTTGGAAATACTCCATCAGGCTGGAACCATAGAAATCACAAACATTAACTCTTTACTAATTTATTTTTAAAAATCGATATTGGCTTTTAATGGCAAAAGTAGTACATGCTTAGTATAAATAATTAAACCCATGCAATAATGTTTAAGTATGAAAGTTCCCTCATTCCAACCTCCACCCCCAGAGATAACCACTGTTAATCAACAATTAGTATTTAAAACTCAGCCTTTCTTTGAAGAATGGATACATTTCAGCAGAGTTGGCTGAAAGAATTTAAGTGCGGAATTCAGAACATGGGTGGCAAAATCGCTCTTAGAAACTAATTCGACCCATCTATAGTATTGAATCCCAGATGGGTTAAACAGATTTAAAGAGGGAAACTGATAAAGTACTCACAAGAAGGGAGGCAACTAGAATGTTGTATGGTCTTGAAATCATCATATGAAAAATTAGTTGTTGAGGCAACTGGGAATACTTCATTTAAGTGTGGGGGTGGATAAAAATTGTGCATGGTAGTAGCTACATTCAAATATATGAAGTTCTGTCAAGTGAGAAAGGGAGTAAATTGTTATTCATCCTAAATTCTCAGCTGCTGTGTGATAACGGATACTTCATTTGCTCATTCATTCGTTTATTTCACCAACACTAACTGAGCACGTGTGTCAGGGACTGGGAATTTGTGGAGCTGAATAGAGTTCAGCTGCTCAAATGGTTCCTGCTCTCAAGGAGCTCAGAGACAAGTGAGCAGAGAAAGAGATGGAAACAAATACTTAAAATTCAGCTTGAAAAATATTTTCATTAACTTATGAAAGTGCTGGTCAGAAAACAGAGAGTAAGACCAATAGGTAGAAGTTAGAAGGAAGATACATTTGATTTGATAAGATTTGTTGGATAAATAAAACTATCCTGCTGGGCATGGTGGCTCACATCTATAAAACTTTGGGAGGCCAAGGCGGGTGGATCACCTGATGTCAGGAGTTCAAGACCAGCGTGGCCAACATGGTGAAACCCCGTGTCTATTTTAAAAATACAAAAATTAGCTGAGTGTGATGGCATGCACCTGTAGTCTTAGCTACTCCGGAGGCTGAGGCAGGAGAATCTCTTGAACCAGGGAGGTGGAGGTTGCAGTGAGCTGAAATTGCGCCATTGCACTCCAGCCTGGGTGACAGAGTGAGACTCTGTCTTGAAAAAACATAATAAAAATAAAACTATCCAAAAGTGAAACAGCAGCTGTTGTGTTTACGAAGAAGCTGGTTCAACCACCCGTTGGGGGTGATTTTCTAAGGACTTCAATTAATGTGGGGTGGGATGAGAAGTGTTGAACTCTAAAATTATTTAATATTTCAGGAAACAATTCTATAAAGTGCTGTGTTGCTTGCTTTCTATTTAAAGTTGGAAATCTGTTCCCAGAGCAGGGGAACACGTCTTTCACTATACTGAATTGAGAGCCTTCTGGGAGTAAAGGTGTGTGGTGACACACGTGGTATCACATTGGAGCAGTGACGATTTGATTGGCTGAGAATTGTAACTCCCACTTGGTGCTCATTCATTACGGAAAAGTTTTGAGTATTTACCTTGTTCACAGAAGTTCTGTAGGATGCAGCTTCTGCTGACAGTTCTTACAAATGTTGACACAAAATAATCATAGAGGATAAGTACAAATCAATATGCTAACAAGTGCAAGATGGTACACTGTCAGTTAGATGTGTAAATGTTTGAGGAAACACAAAGCAAATGTGATGGGTAAAAGATTCTCCAAGAGGAATGACATATAAAGTGTCCTGAAGGAAGCAATGGACTTAGATCCTGAGCAGAGAGGAGAGAACATTCCAAGAAGAAATGTCATTAGCTGATAATGGTTTTGCTGTGTCCCCACCCAACTCTCATCTTAAATTGGAGCTCGCATAATTCCCACATGTCATGAGAGAGATTTGGTGGGAGGTAATTGAATCATGGGGGCGGGTCTTTCCCATGCTGTTCTCATGATAGTGAATAAGTCTTTTGAGATCTGATGGTTTTATAAAGGAGAGTTCCCCTGCACACACTCTCTTAACTGCTGCCATGTAAGATGTGACTTTGCTCCTCTTTTGCCTTCCACTGTGACTGTGAGGCCTCCCCAGCCATGTGGAACTGTGAGTCAATTAAACCTCTTTCCTTTATAAATTATCCAGTCTCATCTTTATTAGCAATGTGATAACAGACTAATACATTAACCAAAAGAGGGCAAAATAAACCAAAAGTTCATTTATGTGAGAGACGCTAAGTTAAGGGAGTTCATTGAACCAGGGGGGCCATGTTGGTAATATAAAGATAAGAAGCAGGAAAAATATGGAAGGCACTGGCCCAGATAAAAGATTATGATTGCTAAATTTAGTGGTTTGATTACATCTCAAAAATCAACTGTGAAGTGTGGTCGTTTCTGCCACGGTGATAAAAATGGAGATGGAGGGCGATGGCCTAAATGAAGAAGTGGCCTTTTCAACTAAGGAGGGTTGTTGAAAGACCAAACTCAGGCGGATGGCACTGGACGCAACCCCTGAAGGGGCTGTGGGGAGAGCTCTGCCTCAAACCGGCTTCTCAGGGCCAGTGCTGCAGACAGTCAGCCAGGTTTGCCATCCCCTCTTACTTCTCTCTTACCTTTTTGGTTCCTCAATAATCAGCAAGGAGAGTTCTAATGCTGTGTCTCCCTTAGAGGATCATAGAGTATGTGCTCTTAACAAAATATTTTATATCTAACATCCAGACGTATGTAAGGAAAAGCATAATGACAAAACAAACATCTGTAAACCTACCACCCAGTTTCACTAGTTTTAATGCTATCAAACCTGTTCGTGTATTCTCCTGCTCCCTGTCTCCTAAGAGTTCCCATTACCCTAAATGCTCTGTTTATTGTTTTCTTTGTTTTTTCTGTGGACTTTGCCTTATTGCTTAGTTTTGCTTGTCTTTGAGATGTGTAACAGTGTTGTGTACAGTGTGTGTTTGTGTGTTCTGCACCTTGGTGTTTCATTCAATGGTTACCTTTCTGGGATTTCTCCATGTTGATGCATGTAGCTGTGGCACATTCATTTTCACTTCTTTCCAGTATTTTACTGCAGAAACATACCACAAGGGATGTTTGCTTTTGTTTCCACTTCTTTTTGCTGTTCTGAACAGTGCTGCTCTGAACATGCATGTATATATCAGCTTAGCCTGAGTGTGAATTTCTCTAAGACACTGGTTATCATTTTTAGGTCCTTTTACCAGGACCCCTAAACTCCGAAAACCTTTTGTGCATATGCATCATATCTGTTTATCTATATCATAGTAGAAATTAAAAACTGAGAAATTAAATATATTATTAAAAATACTGATTCTAACCCATTACATGTTAACTATAAATAGGCATATTTTAATAAAAATATATTTTCCAAAATAGATTTAGTGAGAAGAGTACTATTGTTTTATATTTTTGCAAATCTCTAATGCCTGAGTTAACAGAAGATAGTGAGAGTCTCCTATCTGCTACTGCATTCAATCTTTTTTTTTTTTTTTTTTTTGAGATAGATTCTTCCTCTGTTGCCCAGGCTGGAGTGCAGTGGCGCCATCTCAGCTCACTGCAACTTGCATGTCCTGGGTTCAAGCAGTTCTCCTGCCTCAGCCTCTCATGTAGCTGAGATTACAGATGCCCACCACTGAGCCTGACTAATTTTTTTTTTTCACATTTTTAGTGGAGACGGGTTCTCACCATGTTGGCCAGGCTGGTCTTGAACTCCTGGCCTCAGGTGATCTGCCTGCCTCGGCCTCCCAAAGTGCTGGAATTAGAGGCATGAGCCACTGCGCCTGGCCTGCATTCAATCTTTTGACATGTTTTGGATGGCATATCTGAAGAAAATCTGACTTCACACCAATATGTAATAGTCTTTTCAGATAATTGTGAATATTCATTGATAATACACCAAGACTCAAAAAGAGGTAGCTTCTTAAAAAGGTTAGTTGCAATGATGAATCAAAACATTTCAATAAACTTTTCATATTTTGTTGCATTAAAATCTGCTGGTCTTTCTTGCGCTTTGAATGGAGCAATGTGCATAGAACACCTCGCGTTGGACATTTGGAAAATATTGGTTCACTGAGTTATGTAGATCTACCAAATGTTGACACATTTTGTTATATAATATAAAAAATTATTAATATCAACACTGATGTTATCTGAAAAGTCTTTAAGGACTGTATTGGGAAGCTGTCAAATTCACAGTGTAAGATACATGTTTTCCAAAATTTTAATTCTTACTTGAAAGCTTGAATTTTATCATTGGCAACAAATACTGTCAGTTTTTCCTTGAAGTATCAGTCTTACTTTTATTCATTTCCAGTGAAGAGTCTGCCAAATACCCACACTTGAATGACCATAGTCAGTTATTCTTTCAATTAAAAATAATGTTCAGGCTGTTTGCGGTGGCTCACACCTGTAATCCCAGCACTTTGGGAGGCTGAGGTGGGCAGATCACGAGGTCAAGAGATCAAGACCATCCTGGCCAACATGGTAAAACCCCGTCTCTACTAAAAATACAAAAATTAGCCGGGCGTGGTGGCATGTGCCTGTGGTCTCAGCTACTTGGGAGGCCGAGGTGGAAGAATCGCTTGAACCCAGGAGGCAGAGGTTGCAGTGAGCCGAGATTGCGCCACTGCACTCCAGCCTGGTGACAGAGCAAGACTCCGTCTCAAAAAAAAAAAAAAAGTAATGTTCAATGAAAAAAGTGGCTAGTTCAGCTCCTAACTCAGTCACACATGTCCTTTTTCTTGAGACAGCCACCGTGCTTCGGTGATGGCAGAAATGCTTTATGCATGTATTTTGTTACATGTATTATTAAAAAGATGTTTACTCAAGGGTCAGTCTTCAATGAAAATAATTTTTACTACTTCATCAAAGACATTCCTAAATGAAACTGGCAGGGCTTTTCTCCTTGTTTTGCTTTTATGTTCGTGTATTAGTTTTTTAAATATGTGCAATAGTGAAGAATGCAATGATTAGTAGTATGATTTATTGTTATTGCCGTGATTCGAACTAAGGTCTCAATAGTTTTACCCGTCATTGCTTTTGTATCATCATTACAGATGTCAACGGAGTGATAAGGGCAAATGATAGCTTAGTATTATTATAAAAACAGTTTTGATCTTGAGGCTCCCTGGAAGGGTCTCAGAGACACATAGGGGTCTACGCATCACACTTTGAGAACCACTACTCTAAGGTATCTACACAGTAATGGAAATCCCGTGTCTTGGTGCATGTGCTTCTTCTGCCTTACTACATAATGCTATCATGTAGCACTTGGAATATTTTCACCCAAGACCCCCAAAAGGCAAAGAATCCTGAAGATGGGAAATCCTAAACTCACAAGGGTTTTCACAGCTTCTGTGAGATTTCTTTCATGTACCTTTGAATTATCTTAAAATATGCATTATACTGTATATGTCTGTTGATTTAGACTAAAAGTAATGTTTCCAATAACTCATCAGTAAAATTACAAGAAACAGATATTGTTTCTTGTAAATATGTATGCAACAGTGTTGGTCTGTGAAGATGCTCCATGTTTATCTTGGTACCCCTGTGATTTCCTGGAACCCCTGTTGGAGGAGAACTCCAGTGACTGCCTCGGTCCAGCATGATTTATCTTGGAGACCGCATGGTAGCAAAGAACAGATGACTAACATTTCCAGTCCTGGGGAACTAGGAGTATTTCTGGTCTTCATGTCTCCTTTTTCTGGGTTGCTGTCCTCATCATCCATGAACCCACTCATCTGAGACAGAAACCTGAGTGGAATTCAAATGCCACCCTCTCCTTTTCCTCCCCCTATTGAATTTCTTCCCCACCCAGTGTTTGTTGATTCTATCTTCCAAATATCTCTAGAATAAAGCATGCCCACCCCCTGCCACTGCTTTGGTTTACACTCTTATTTTTTCTCAGAGATAATTGAAAGGGTTGCCAACCAACCTCTTATTTTTTTTGCCTGAGTCTCACCTCTCCCTTCCCCCATCCCTGCCTCTATAATCCAGTCTTCACACTGCCACCATGGCAGACTTTCTAAAACACTCATGTAATCCAGATAATCCTATTTAAGATCCTTTAGGCATTTTCTAAAAGGATAAAGTTTGGACTTCTAGACTTTGCCAAAAAACAAAGTCTAGAAGATGCTTTGTCATCTGAGCCCCTTTCCTCTGCCATCTTGTATCCTCCTGGTTTCATTCGTACTGAACTATCTGTTCTGCAAACCATACTAATGCCTCCTTTCCTTAGCATATTCTTTTCCCTGTTTCTGAAATAATTTCAACTCATCTATGTGCCTGATAACCTCCTACTTAGCCTCCAACACTCAGTTCTCTGAGAAGCCTTTGCTGCTTCCCCACCTCCATCATCCCACCTCTTGGGCAGAATCAGGCATCCCCTCCCCTGATTCCCATAGCTCTATCATCATAACCTCCTAGGCATGTTATACTTGCTTACTTGTTGATGTTCTTATTGACTGTGAGCTTTTAAAGGGCATGGACTATTTCTTATTCATTATTGTACTTTCTTGCACATAACAGTAACTGATTATCTTAGGTGATCAATAAATATTGCTGAATAAATGAATGAAGGGAGAAATAAAGAACTAGTCACAGAAGCCAAGAAATAGGAAATGTTCTATTAATATTGCTGAATGAACAAATGAATGAAGTTAAGAAGGGGATCCCATAGGAGGTGTTTCATAAACACTGCTGAATGAATAAACAAAGAAGCTAAACCTGGGTCACAGAATACAAGGGTTTTAGAGGTGGAAAAGACTTTGGAGTCCGTCTCCTGCTGTCTTCCTCCTTCAAAAATGAGAAAACGATTTGCCTAAATTGTACACCCGGGCTGGGTAGGAGGCGATGAAGAGTGCCCTGGACATTCATGTGAATGTAGCCTGGAGATGCCTGGAGGGAGTCACGTGATTCTCCTCCCTTCCCAAGGAGACTTGCCCAGAAAAGCAGAGGGCGTGGCCTATGCTGCAGGGGATACCACCGTCTAAGTGCAAGAGAGAACTTTTGTGGTTGGAAGTCTGTGGCACATTCCAGACTGTAGAGTCTCCCCTCAGCTATTGGCTGTTGCTCTCTTTCTGTCCTCACACTGTGCCAAGACTGTCAGATTTTCCTGATGACTGGGCATATTCTGCATCTGGATTCCATGGTCATAACAACCAGAAGTTTCCTGTCTTCTTTGGTTGGGGTGATTATGATATAGAGCTGGGTTACAATATCAACAGTTCTGAGGTAAGCCCTACTCTTTAAAACATAATGTTTTCTCATCTGAGATTTCTAGGTGCCTGGGAGAAAGGGAAAGGGAAAGCTATTATTCACTAAGTGCCAACTCTTTGCCAGGTGCTTTACTTACATAATGCTAATTTACCTTTACAACAACCCTGTACAATTGCAGATATTAGTATCTTATACTCTAAACAGGAGAAGGTGTTTGTAGACTTCAGGTGGGCCTAGTGCATAGCAGGGTAGGATTTGAGTGGGAGTGTCTGGTTTCAAAGCTTATGCCCTTTCTATTTTGCCATGCTGTTTCATGCTGTATAAATAGATTTTTTGCTTTACAAAACTTATTGTGGCCTTATTTCATCAATATTAGTGAATTCTTGAAGTTGAATATATTTTATTTACTGAAAAGGAGGAGACTCTACAGGTTTCTGGTTTAATGTTATCCATGCTTTGGAGTTTACATGTACTTGGCCATCTCTGCATGACTGCCATGTATGGGAGAGAGTGCTGTATTATTACCCTACTTTATGGATGATGGATTTGAGTAATGGGGGTTAGAGCATTCCTCATCGTTCTGGTTCATCACTGTATTCCTAATACCATGTCTAAGGGTTGGTATATAGTAGGTTCTTCAATTTTTGTTAGATAAATATCAGAAGTTACATAGCTGGTAAATTCCAAATTCAAAGTGGAACCAGGTCTCTGAGTCTCAGCTCACTGGTCCTTCCTTTGCTAAAGTATTCTGCTCTTCCCAGTGCTCTAAGCAGAGAGATGCAGGAATGAGTTCTCCCTTTCATAGGTATGTGTGGACTTGGGAATGCTCTTGATTTGGCTAGCCAGTGAACTTCCACAAATCTGAACAAGTACAGGTGGTCCCTTAGAATAAGATCTTTCTTGTTTTTGCTTCTCCTCTTTTAAATAACCAGTATGGGACTATACTTTTATTTTTATTTTTGTTTTTGAGACAGGGGCTTACTCTTGTCATCCAGGCTGGAGTGCAGTGGTGCGGTCATGGTTAACTGCAGCCTCCACCTATTGGTCTCAAGTGATCCTCCCATTTTAGTCTCCCAAGTACCTGGGACTAGAGGCACATGCCACTAGGTCTGGGTAATTTTTAAGCTTTTTATAGAAATGGGAGTCTTGGTATGTTGCCCAGGGTGAGCTCAAGTGATACTCCACCTCAGCATCCTAAAGTGCTGGGATTATAGGTGTGAGACACTGTGCCTGGCTCAAGATAGGATTTTCAATCATTTTTATTTACCTGAAATTTAGTCCCCAATAAGATGATTGGACAATGATTGTGATCTAAAGTGGATTCATAGAGGATTTGCACGCGGAGGATCCCTGAGGTCATCTAAAACAGTGGCTTTAAAAACAAAACAAAATTGATGAAACCCGTCCTTGTCTTTATGGAGAGCTCCACTAGGTAGAAAAGATCAAAGCCAAAACAGGGGCTGTGCTGGCCAGTACGTGCTGGGGCGAGAGCTGGGGGTGTGTCCATAGAGCCCAGCCCTGTCCGACAGCCCCAGCCTTCCTCTACGTGTGGTTTGGAAACCACCCATCCATCCTAACCCCCCGTTTTATAGATGAAGATACTGAGGCACAAAGGTGCTCAATGATTCACACAAGTGGCTGGATTTAAAAGATGATGATGAAACTTGTTGCCATGTATCAGAATTTTTTTTTTTCTTTTTGAGACTGGGTCTTACTTTTTTGCCAGGCTGAAGGGCAGTGGTGCAATCTTAGCTCGCTGCTGTTTTAGAGCAGAAGTCTGCAAACTGTATCCTGTTTTTTTTTTTTGTCTTGAGCTAAGAATAGATTTTACGTTCTTAAAGGGTTGATTAAAACAACAGCAACAACAACGAAATATAAAGACAGAGACCCTATGTGGCCCACAAACATAAAGTCAGATTTACTACTGCTGATATTAATGTGGAACTTTTTTTTAAATTAGGTTTTCTCTAAGTAACTTCAACACAGAGATTTAAAACAAACCCTGATTAGTTGAGCAAATTTATTAGGTTGGTGCAAAAGCAATTGAGGTTTTTGCTATTAAAAGTAATGGCAAAACCGTGATTACTTTTTGCACCAACCTAATATATCAAAAGCTTTTCGAACTTCTGTTTCTAAAATAACTTCTTTAAATTGCCCAGTACATTTTCACTCTCCTTTTCAAATGCCAGTTTTGGGTGGAGGATAAGCTGGTTAACGAAATTCTTACAATATGTAATGTTGCAGCTACAGAACTGGAGACAGTTCTTAGATGAAAAAGAAGTGGTGTGTTTATTCAAATACAAAATCATGGCACTTTATAGACACCCAAAAGGTCAAGAACCAGAGGAACTGATATAGGAATAATACAAGCGGTCACTCCTGGGAAATGGCATATGAATGCCATTTTTTGTTTTTTGAACCAGCTACCTTAGAGTTGAGCCTTATCCAAAGTAGCCGCAGAGCATGTTTCTGAACTTCAATCTTACCACTTGATGCGTTTCCCAAAGTACTGTGTTTGAAACAATTGCCAGTGCAACAGTGTGGAGAGGTGGGGCCTTTATGAGGTAATCAAGAAGGACCTTAAGAGGCTCTGGCTTGATAGCTGGATTAATGTTGTTATCATGAAAGTGGGTTTGTTACAAAAACCAGTTTGGCTCTCTCTTACTCACTCTGTCTCCAAGTGATGCCTTCCACTATGTTATGGTGCAGCGAGAAGGCCCTCACAAGATGTAGCCCCTTGATCTTGGACTTCCCAGCCTCCAGAACTGTGCACCCAGTACATTTCTGTTCTTTATAAATTACCCGGGCTTGGGTGTTTTGTTATAGCAACATAAAATGGCCTGAAACAGAAAATTGGTACTAAGAAGTGGGGCTATTGCTATAACAAATACCTGAAAACATGGGCGTGGCTCTGGAACTGGATAATGGATAGAGGCTAGAAGAATTTGGAGGAGCAGGTTAGAAAAAGCCTAGATTGCTGTAAACAGAGCATTAAGGGCAATTCTGGTGAGGGCTTAGAAGAAGAGAGCTAGAGATAAACTAAGAAACTTCTTAGAGATTAAGTGGTTGTGATTGGAATGCTGGTAGAAATATGGACAGTAAAGGCCACTCTGATGAGATCTCAGATAGAAAAGAGGAATTATTGGAAACTGGAGTAAAGGCCATCCTTGTTATGGTGTGGCAAAGAACTTGGCTGAATTGTGTCCATACCCTCGGGCTTTTAGGAAGGCAGAATTTAAGAGCCATCAACTAGGGTATCTCTTGAGAGAAATTTCTAAGCAAAATGTTGAAGGAGCTACATGGCTTCTATTAACTTCATACAGTAAAATGAGAGAAGAGAGAAATGATTTAAAGATGGAATTTGTAATTAAAAGGGAAACAGAACTGAGAAATTTGAAGGATTCTCAGCCTGGCCTTGTAGTAGAGAATGAAAGAACATTTTCAGGAGAGGAAACCATAGGTGTGGCTAAGCAACTGATTGATAAGGAGGTTAACATGGATAGAAGGAAACCAGAGGACAATGAGAGAATGACCCCAAAGGTGCTTTGGAGATGATCAGTGCCCCTCTTCCATCACAGGCCAGAGTGCCAAGGCCTGGGGAAAGGAAATGTCAAAAGAGAGGCCTCAGGTGCTGTTGGGACACTAGGCTCGCTGTAAGTCTTTGCTCCCCACATTCCAGTACAGATAGTGCTCCCAGGTCACCCCAGGTGTCACAGCTTTGGAAGGTGTAAGCAGCAAATCTTGGCTATGGCCATGTGGTAGAAGTGTACAGGTGCTCAGAATTCAAGAGCTGTGGGGACATGACTTCCTTCATCTAGATTTCACAACAGCCTGAGGGCCCAGCCAGAGTTTCTTCAGGCCAGAGAGTTTCTGCAGGAGCAGAGCTAAGGCAGGGAGCCCTATTTAGGGCGATGCCTAGTGGAACTGTAGGAGTAGGGCAGCATGCAGCTCCATCCTGGGGAAGCTGCAGGCCTAAGACCAACCCTTGAGAGTTACTGCATGAAATGAACCCAGCAAAGCCATTGGGGTGGGGCTCCCTGAGGCCTTGGCAGGCCAACCCCCACCCCAGTGTACAGGGGATTGGGGACATGGAGTCAAACGAGATTATTCTGGCGTCTTAAGGTTTAATATTGTTTTCCCTGTCAGGTTTTGGATCTACTCTGGACCATTTACCCCATTCTCTTGCCTATTTCTCCCTTGGGAATGAGAATGTCTTTTCTGTGTCTATCCCACCTTTGTATTTTGGAAGTCGATAACTTGTTTAATTTTATAGTCTTACAGCTGGAGGGAAATTTGCCTCAGGATGAATTGCACTTTGAGTCTCACCCATATCTAATTTAGATTAGACTCTGGACTTTTGGATTTTTGAGTTGATGATGAAAGAAGTTAAGCCTTTTAGGGTGATTGGGATGGAGTGAATATATTTTGCATGTGAGAAGGACACGAATTTTTGAAGCCAAGGTTGGAATGCTGTGGTTTGAATGTATCCCCCATAATTCATATGTTGGAAACTTAATCCTCAATGCAACAGTGTTGAGAAGTGGAACCTTTAAGAGGTGATTAGGTCAGAAGAGCTCTGCCCTTTGATTGGACTAATATCCTTATCTCAGGAGTGTTGGTTATTGGGAGAGTTAGTTTTTATAAAAGTGAATTTGGCCATCTGTTGCTCTTGCTCTCTCTTAGCACAGGATGCCTTCTGTTGTAGTGATTCAGCAAGAAGGCCCTCACTACATGTGGCCCCCAGGGCTTCAGAATCATGAGCTAGTAAATTTCTGTTCCTTATAAATTACCCAGTCTTAAGTATTCTGTTTTAGCAATATGAAATCAACTAAGACAAGAAGCATCCGAGTTTTGTTGGGGACGGAATAAATGGCTCTTTGGAGCATCACTGCTAGTGACAAAGTCCTAGAAAACAATGCTGAGTTTCTTTTAGGTGAAGGATCTAGAATAGCCCTCTTAAGAAGTGGTGTGCTTGAGGAATGCCCAAGAAGAAAGGAAGTTACCTTTAGGATTCTTCAAAGAGAATTAAATGGATAAAACCACTGGACTTGAATTGTTAAGGGAATGTTAATTTAGCTGTGGGGTATGCTGGTCCTTCAAATTACCTTAGCTTGCTGGTTGATTGCAGCTTTTGTTATTGTTTTTTTTTTTAATTTTTATTTATTTATTTATTTTGCTCTCTATTGTTGACTTCTTCTGTGTGAACCAGAAGGTGGGCAGGGAAAATAAAAGGTGACAAGGAATAAGAATACATTTGACCACTTGATAGCAGCCTTGGCACAAAGCCTAGTAGGAATAAAAGTTAAAACTGTTGGCCTAAATCAGTGTTTAAAGTTACCTTTGAGTTAGGGCTGTCCTTGAAATCGGTTGTCCTTTGCTGTCATGGATACTTGTGCATAATGGGTAAAAAATATTCTCATACAATCAATTGCACTAATATCATTTTGTGAATGTGTTGGCGGTGGGTGGGGGGGCACACTGGGGAAAGCTGCCTCCTTGCAGCTTTTGTTTTATATGTATTTAAACACTAAATAAAAAGCTGTTTTGTTTCTATTCCCTCGCTAAGTCTCTTGTCTCCCACGGCCCTTTTCTTTCTGGATATATGTATATTTTTAGTAAATAAAGGACTTACTGTATGAAGTTTTTTTTTTGGCAGACAGAATGATTGTGACTATAATATGTTTCATTACAAGGTACATGATGCCAGTGCTCTTGGTGTATCTATGTGAGTGTGTGTCTGTGTGTATCTACAAAGAAATGTATCATTTTATGTACAAGCTAAGATTTTGATAAGTAACCATTTATCCATAAAATGCTATTTCTTAGACTGCAGAGTGCATTGTTATATGATTAGGGCTTTTGAGGGGGTTTGTTTTTTGGTTAGGTTCTTTGCTCTAGTAAGGATTTTCTGGTGATTTCAGTAGTTTGGTAATTTATTACTCATCTTCTAACAAGTATTAGTAATGTTAAAATGAAAACATTTATACAAAAAGAAATAAAAGTCAAGGAAGCAGATAATCAACCAATTTATCAGCCTTAGCAGACAATTTTTTTGATAACGATGTGGTAGCCATGGTAAATTTACTTCTGATTGCTTGAGGGGACAGATTCTATGTGCCTTTCGTAATATGGAGGTGCATGAAAGGGTGAGAGAGCAAGTAATCAATCCGTGTACTAACCAGTTCCATTTTGGTCTTATTGGCCTTTTGGCGAATGAATTCAAGCTATCTTTTCAACTATCCCTTTCTTATTAATTTGCTGAAACATGAGTAAGGATGTAAGGATGAGTATATCTGTTTGTTTGGAGATTTCTAAGTAGTCCAAGTAACAGAAGGCCTCTCTTGCTAATTTTTTTTTTTTTTTTTTTTTTTTTGAGACAGGATATCACACTGCTGCCCAGGCTGGAATGCAGTGGTACAATCATGACTCACTGCAACCTCTGCTTCCCAGGCTCAAGTGATCCTCCTGCCTCAGCCTCCCGAGTAGCTGGGACCACAGACATGCACCACCACACCTGGCTAATTTTTGTATTTTTGGTAGAGATGTGGTTTAGCCATATTACCGAGGCTGGTCTTGAACTCCATCCTCAAGCGATCTGCCAGCCTTGGCCTCCAAAAGTGCTGGGATTATGGGTGTAAGCCACTGTGCTTGGCCTATTTTTTTTTAATCTTTCATTTGAAAGGAATTTGAGTAAAGTTGAGAGCTAGGCAAAAATAATATTAGTCCACTCACAGTCCTTCCAGCCTCACAGGACTTAGCGCTGATCAGCAGTGTGGTCAGTGTTATGTAATAATACCCAGCCTATTACAAAAACTGCATTACAAACTGAGGCTGTAGTTGAGAATCCAGAGGTGAAAAATCCGGGAAAAAAGCCTCAGGCTTTGATCCAAATATACTTATATTCGTTTTCTTGGGTTGCTGTAACAAAGTATCACAAACCAGTGCTTAAACAACAGAAATATATTGTCTCACTATTCTGGAGGCTAAAAGTCTGAGCTCAAGGTGTCCACAAGGCCATACTCCCTCTGAAGGTGGTAGGGAAGGGTCTGTTCCAGGCCTCTCACCCAGCTTATGGTAGTTTCTTGGCTTATGACAACATAACTCATCTCATGGTGTTCTTCCTGTGTGCATGTGGGTCTCTGCATCCAAATTCCCCCCTTTTATAAGGACACCAGTCCTACTAGATTCAAGTCCACCCTAATGACCTCATCTCAACTTGATTATCTGTAGTTGCCTATTTCCAAATAAGGTCACAGTCACATGTACTGGAGGTCAGAACTTCAATATCTTTTGAGGGAACATAATTCAACCCATGATATTAGGTATTCATTCCAAGTTTGCACACAGTTTTAATAAGCCTGGTGATTTTCATCTCAGTTTATGCAGACAGAGTTATAGATGTAGGAGAAAGGGTCTCTGCTGAGGGTATGATGGAGAAAAAAAGTATTCAAAAAGACTATTAAAGTAGGAATAAGAACTTCAAATATATAGTTGCTTGGGGCCATTTAAGGTAGGGACAAACTGCTGAAAGTTGCAGTAGCTCCTGAAACACATTTATGGATAACAAACATAACAGCACCAACATACTATATTTGAGTGTGTTTGCACTTTTAAATCCCACCAAAATAAAATTTTTAAAATGTTGAGTACTTGATGCTACTTCGGTAATTTTTGGTTACCTGAAAAATTACTTTTTGTCAAACCTGAAAAATTACTTTTTGTCAAACTGCTCACATATTGTCAGACGTTCTGAATATTTGGGTTTCAACTTGGCTTTGTCCCTCAATAAGCATGCATATTGTGTAAACCATTAACTTTTTGGAACTTTGGTTTTTTGGTCTGTAAAATGAAGAGTTTGGTTTCCCATATAAAGTTATTGTGAGGATGAAATTTGCTGATGAATATGAAAACACCTATCATAGCTCCAGATGTATTTTCATGATTGTTCATTTATTCAACAAATGTTTATTGGGAGCCTGCTGTATGCCAGGGCTTGTTCTAGAATTCATTCATTAATTCGCTTAATGTTGATTGAAAGGTACCATGGTTTAGTAGTATTGGGACATCTGAGCTCTAGCACTGCCTATGTTTGGAAATCATCTATGGGACCTTTGGCAAATCTCTGGCCCTCTCTAGGCCTCTAACTAGAAACTAGCCATATAGACTAGATTTCCAAGGCTTTTTCATCTCTAAAATAATTCATGTAACAAAACTCAAATGTAACAAATAGTTATTGATATCTTACAGATTAATTGTATCATACTGGCAAGTTACTTTATCCTCTGCACCTTCACTTTTGTCTTTGAAATTGGGGGTAATAGGTCTAGTACTGTTTTCTGGTTAGTAATAGCAGTAATAATGATAGTCACCCATTATCGAGCTCTTGGCATTGTGCTAGGTATTTTTATACATTCTTGCTTCTACAAATAAGGTACGTGTTTCTCCAAAGCAGGTGGGTAACTGGAGAAGCAGGTTGCGTCTTTCTAGAGAATAAAGTTTCCTTGATGGCACAGCTATGTATAGAGTAGAATGCAGAATTCACTTGAAATGTTAAGCTAAAACTCAAAGAAAGTGGGGGCTTCTTAGAAGGGGCCGCAACTTTATTCCCAAGTTCCCCTGCAGTGCTGTTCTTTCTTGGCCATTGGGGAAACTGGTGGAGAAGTTTGCAAAACAGGCTTTTTCCCCTGTTCCATGTTTTTGACTCACATGAGAAAAATAGCAATATAATTTATAATTTTGAAAATAGTTCTCATTTCCATTACTGACAGGTGTTACCTTTATGATTGTTCTGCCTATTCTTCCATTTCATTTATACACTGGACAAATAATAATTGAGTGCCTACTCTGTGTTCAGTACCATCCTAAATGCTGAGGATGCAGCAGCAACCAAAACAAAGTCCTCTCTCAGAGCTTGTATTCTAAAAAACAGTGAAGCCTGAGGGCAGACCTAAGGAATTAGGGGACTCAGGCATGTGGCTGTTGTGTGGGAAAAGGGATTTCAGGCAAAGGAATAGCAATTGCAAAGGCCCTGAGGCAGGAGCTTTTTTTCCTAGTAAGGGAGAGTGTTAGGAAAGGAGGTCACCAGGAGACGGTTTAGGGATGCCTTGAGGTCCAGGTAAGAGTTTTGTATTTTATTCTGAGAAATGTCGGAAACCATTGTGGAGGCTTTGGGAGTGGGAATAATGGAATTTGACATACTATTTTTGAGAACTTACTCTGGCTGCCGGTTGAGAATGATGGGGCAAGATTGGGAAGTAAGGAGACCAGTTGGAAGGCTACAGCCATAGTACAGGTGGGGGATGGCAGCACTGGGTACCAGGTTAGCAGTGGTGGAAATGGTGCCAAGTGGCCAGATTTGGTACCTCTACTGAAGGTAGAACCAACAGAATCTGAGAACGAATTGGATGTGGGGTTTGAGAGAAAGAGGAGAGTCCAGGGAGGCGGCATGGATTTGGGTCTAAGCAACTGGAAGAACGGGGAAGTTGCCATTCCTGCTGAGCTGGGCAGCTCCTCGGCCATGTTAGATCTGGCTAAGTACTTTATATGCGAATACTGGAACTGACTTAGCTACTATTTGGAACTTAGTCTTCAGAGGATGATGTGTTCATCTATGTTACCTTGATTTTACTCACGGTCATTTGGAAAAATGATGTGACAATTTTGCTGTGTGCCAAATGCTCGTCTTGACCCAGGAGCCCCCCGGCTCTCTGTCTGTGGACTCTTCTGCTCTCCAGACTTCCTCTCATTTCCTCATGCCTTTGCGGCACCTTTTCCCTAGCTGGACTGGTGACAGGAATCTGGTTGTCTTCTCCACCCTGGCAGTTTTAAATAACTAGCAGTTCTTACATTTTCTTCCTGGCCACGCTGACAGCGGTTGGGCGTCCTGGGCATCCGTATTTTGATAACTGTAATCTCTAAGTCTCTGTCCTGTGGAGCCGATTGCCGGCCGTGCGTTTACCTCAGACTGTGGACTTGGAGCCCTGAAGACGCGACAGGTCTCTTAGTTTCAGGCAGACCTGGTGTGGGGGATGTGCTAAGGCTTTCAGGCTACAAAGGGACAATTTAAAACTTGGCAAGTAAAACCGGCCTAAATGCGGATGTGTTTTATGCTTAGCATCATAAAATTGGTTCAGAACAGCCTGATATGCGGCAGAAGAAACCTTTATTAAACGTTATAGAGGTCATTGCCTTTGTCTTCCTGATACCTCTTCCCTCTCCTTTCTTCTGTGACCCACATTGAGCCCATTGTAGAACCCGCCCCCTGGCTTCAGTGATAGGCCCAGGAAGGGGAACATGACCTCCAACAGGCCAATCAGAGGCAGAAAGACCTTTCTCTAGTGGGAAGTCATTGAGAGTGAAAACCCAGAACCGGTTGCAGCCAGGTTTTCAGCCTCCTGGGAAAAGTGGCCAGAGAGGAAGAGACTAGAGGCGAATGAGAGAGAGCCCTGATGGTGCTTTCGACATCCTATCTGATGCTGGCTCCATTCTGCCCCTTTTATTGTTTGGTACAGGGACTGAGAAAATTCCCTTACTGCTTCATGTGGTCCTGCTGGTTTTCTGTCATTTACAACCGCAGGAGCCCAGATACCCCTACTATGAGCAGGGCATCGAGAAGGAACACAAAAATGACTAACTCATAGCCCTTCCTCCAGGTATTTATAATGTATAGTTTGATTTCAAAACTAGTGAGTATGGTAAAATAGTTGGTAATGTCTACCTTTGACAGATCAGTACATAGTATATTTTTAAGAGGTGACGATAGTGTATTTTATAAGAATATAAATTTTTTTCATTGGGTTAATTTATCCAACATGTATCACTTGAATATTAGCTATCTCCATGATTGGCATATTTCCTTTTTGATAGTTTGCAGAGGAGCAAGGCTACTTGTAAATGAATTTCTGTCTACCATTAAAATAGCCTTCATCGTTTAAGATCCATTTTCAAAGCCATCTGCATTGCTGGAGTTAATTATTCCCTCTTTTGTGCTCACACAACCCTTGCTGTTTTTGTATGGTGGCACCAGTCGTTATGCTTTGAATGCTTGTGAAACCCTCATTCGTCTGTTGATTGTAAACTTTTATGCCAGAGACTGTTGTGTCTCTGAGTTTCCCTTTGTGGGGAACAGTTCCCTGAACATAGTAGGTGATCAGTAAATGCTTGTTGAAGTTAGTCAATTATTAGCAGTGGTTTTGCTAATAACTTCTGTATTAAACTTTACAAACTACTTTTATGGTAAACTGCATGTAACGGTTGGTTGTATGATTTGTAGTACTTATGGGTATAACTGGTAATGCTAATTTACCATCTTAAAAGGCATAGATATTTAGGTTTAGAGGTGTATTAGTAGGAAAGGGAAAACTTAAAATATTTTTACATAAAAATAAACCAGAAGGTTGGTCGGTAGGTACCAGGTGAACATACATGTGGTCACAAGAAGAGAATGCTGGAGACACTGATTGTTAGAGAATTGACCAGGTGAGTCCTAAGAATTTGAGTCCTGTTCTTATTAACACCTGCTGGCTAGATTCATGTGGACTGACTATTCATGTGGGTGACTGGTGGGAATAGTTTCTGAGTAGATTTAGAAATGGGACATTTAGGCTTCCTTCCCCACTTGCTTCAACCAAAAAGCATGAAAATTAATAGATGTCTCTTTCTTATATATTTTTTGACTCTGTGTTCCCAATCTTTCTGAACAAGGATGCTCTGAGTTGTATATTGGTCCAATTAAATGCATCTGATTAAAACTGTCAAGCCAAAAAGGAAGTGAATTGAAAAGACATTCTCTACAGAGAATGCAGCAAGAGTTGTAGATATCAAGTTACCGAGTTGCTGCTTGAGAACTGAATTATAAATAAATGTGTTAGGTAGTGGAATTTTGTTTTGTTTTCCCCAAAGGAGAAATATTCGCCACATGGAAACAAAATTTATTCAGCATATTTTCATTCTGTAATTGCACCATTGCTATTCTTAATTCTTTGTGTTTCTGATTTAAAGGGAAAACACACACAAAAACAGACTGTTGTGTAAAATTGACAAGAATGAGTGTGAACCTGACAGTCAGAGACAGAGGTTCTTGTAAAATTAGCAATGAAAATAGCTTTCTTCTCTGGAGGTTAAAAATAATGTATTTACAAAGAAGTTATTTACGTTGGCCATTCAGAGGCTTCCCCGGGAAGCCTTAGTTAAGAAAGCTGTGAAATCCACGGTCACTGTACTGCAGGAGGCATTTCCAGGACCCTGGCTTATGTGGTGCTGCTCTGCGATTCCATGCGAGGAGTCTGAGCTGGTTGGCAGACTGGAAAATGGAAGTGTCTTGCTGCCTGAGACTTCTCAGATTGTGAAAGAGAGACACAAAAGCCAAGGCTTGCATTTGTTGTATCCAGCAAATTCATCCTCTAGATTTCAGGCATGCTTTGTTTTGAGCTTCCCAATGAGAGAACCTTTTCTTACAATGTAGCATAAAAGGAAATTCCAGGCTAGCAAAGGTGCAGGTTGTCCTATAGACTCTGTAGAAGGGGAGCTCACCATAGCTGGACTACTGCAGCCTTTAAGAACTCCTTCCTGATGAGATTGAACAGGAAAATAGAGGAGCCCAGCAGGTGAAAAAGAAAAAAAAACTGGGAGAAAATCCTTGCTGTTTTGTGAACACAGACATATTTGTTTGAGCTTCTTAAGATTTTTCCCCATCCTCTGCACATCGTCATTTATCTTGCATTCATTTCTCCAAAAGCTACCCCCACCATTTATTTGACCTCAGGTATTGCCAGAATAATTTCAGATGTTTCTCTTCAAGTTCCTGCTCTTTTTCTTTCAAGGCCGTGCATTAACATTATATGGTAGCTTATTTCTTGAATAACCTCAATTTCAGTAGCAGCATCTTCAGAAAAGCGATTAATAGAGTATTGTGAATTTAAGAGATACTCTTTTTATTTATTTATTTATTTTTTTGAGACAGAGTCTCACTGTGTCACCCAGGCTGGAGTGCAGTGGCATGATCTCTGCTCACTGCAACCTCTGTGTCCCGAGTTCAAGGGATTCTTTTGCCTCAGCCTCCTGAATAGCTGGGACTACAGGTGCATGTCACCATGCCTGGCCAACTTTTTGTATTTTTAGTAGAGACGGGTTTTCTCCATGTTGGTCAGGCTGGTCTCGAGCTCTTGACCTCATGATCCATCCACCTCAGCTTACCAGAGTGCTGGGATTACAGATGTGAGCCACCACACCCAGCCAAGAGATACTCTTTAGGCATCCAAGTTTTCTTGCAGTCCAGAAGTGTGTGTATATCAGTGATCGAATCTGCAAACGACAGAGGGATGGATGGCTGAGAAATGATCCAGGCATTTTAGGAGCTATAAACAGCTCTGTTTAAGAAATACTTTGTTTACTCAGTTGTTTGTTTTGAATTTGCGTTTTGGCAAGGATAGGAAAGTTGCCTTAAATGTAGATACTAGCTGTTGTATCTTTCAAGAATGTTCAGACATCTTTATCATTGTTTGGTAAGATTAGAGCCTGAATTGACTGTTTCTTTAGCCTTTGGCACACTTACCTGTTTGCACACTCACCTGTTTCAGCACATTTGGAGGGGGAATATTCTTGCTCACTGAGGGTGTGGAGGGGGTTAGGAAATTAAGCTTTGCTTTTGGCACTTTGCAAGTAGAAGTGCTAAATTCTTTAGGCATTTGAATCTCCTTTTGGACTGCAACAAAGAACCAGAATGGGAATAAAGAGATTAGAGTACAGAAATAATGAATACTCACCTCTTAATGATTTATCTCAAGATAAAGAGTCAATACTGTCCTTATCTAAGAGAATCCCTTGCTGATTTCTGATTCAAGAGGCTGGCAGGAAGGATGGGGGAATGGAAAGGGGTGAGCAGCTGCTCAGAGCTCTCTAGAAGTTGTCATTCAGAGGTTCTGTCTGCAGATCGTGCAGTGGAGCCTTGCAGCGAAGCACTGAGTTACTGAGAGATTTAGGGTTCTTGGTTTCTGCTTTAGCTGTACATGGTCATGTGTCTTTGATTCAGCCAGTAACCTTGAATTAAACATATTTAATAGTCTGAGTAAAGTGACAAGATTGGATGTGTGGTTGTAACTTTTTGTGGTTCTCAAAACCTAGATTTTATGTATGTTGTTAGGTGACCCTACTGCATTAGTTTGGGACCGTTCTTGACATCTAGAGCTACTCTGGTATGACACACATATGACCTAAAAGTATTTAAATTTGAATAATATGTTTTCCCTTTACTTAGTGAGTGTACTTCATTTAATAATAAAGATTAAAGAAAAGATTCTTTGAGCAGATACTCAACAAATTCTTACTGTAGGGATTTTTAAACGTTTGACTTACTATTTGTAGGATACTTATGTGTTTCTATTGAAGGATGAGATGTTTAATCTGCAATCAAGAAAGGTGGTTTGCCAAAGAAACCAAAAATTAGCCCTATTTTTGAAATTGATGTTGACTGCTTGGTGTTTGGTAAAAAGCATCTCTCCAAGAAGCCATTGGGGAAATGATGAGTTTAGGGTCTCCGCCTATTTTAGGAAATATGAAAAATGTTGAAATCAAGTGGGAAGAAGGAAATGTGGCAGATCACAAAGAACTAGACTGTTTTTAACAGAGAAAATTCAATTTTGTCTGCTTTTTTCCCAGCAAATTCCATTTGATACTTTACATTTTCTTGATAACTTAATAAAGAATCTCAGGAAGGAGTTGCTGAATTTTAGCTTTGTGAAAGAAAATTTGTCATTTGTGACATTTCTTCTCTAAATAGCATGGGAAGATCAATGTATTAGTGTGTAGTTCATGCATTACTAGTTCTAGTTATTTCTATGTCAAAAAGAAACAGCATGTTATATGACAAAACCTGGCACAAGGAGGGATTTTGGCTCAATTCCTACAGATACATGGAACTCTGCTAGGGACCAGACATTGTGCTAGGCACAAGTGTGGAATATGTAGATAATAAAATATAATTCCTGCCCTCTAGGAGCACCACTTTGGAAGGGAAGGCAACAGCAGACAGATAATTTAGAGTAATATAAAGTCAATATAAACAAAATATGAGGATGTTGGCTTTGCAATCAAAATATGCATCTAATTGGGTCACTTTTCAACCCTTGCAATCCTGAGCTGAGCCTTCATAATCCCCACCTGGATTCTAGCCTCCTAGCGGGCCTCCTAGCGGGCCTCCTTGTGCTCCTCCTTGTACCTGGAGTCTTGCTTCCCACACAGCAGCCAGAACAAAGGTTTGACAACATAAGTCACGTCATAACACTCCCTTGCCACAAACCCTCCAGTGGTCTCCAATTTTGCCGAATGCAGAAGACTTTTCTGCAGTTCACAATGTCCTGTGGATCTGCATGACCTCATTCCTGCACCACAGTGCATGCATACACACACACACACACACACACACACGTGCACACACACTGCCATACACATGCTCACACACACTCACTCATGGTATTCTCTGAACTCCTGTGTCATTGCTCTGACCTCACTCACTGCACTCCACACACAATAGCTTCAGTGCTATTCCGTGGATGTGTCAGGCATGTTCCCACAGCAGGGCCTTCATAGTGACTCTCCCTCTGCATGGTCAGTTTCTCACTTCCTTCAAATCTTTGCTCAAATGTCACCACATCTGTGAAGCTCCACCTTGACCACCTGTTTAAAGTTGCAGCTCTCTTCCCACCCATTACTCCCCATTCTCCATGTCCTGCCTTATGTGGTTTTCCATAGGACTTATCCCCCTCTGGGATACTATGTGATTTACTCATTTCTAAATTTTGTTTGACACATGTCTTGCCTCACTGGAATGGAAGCTCCAAGAAGGCAGCATCTTAGTTTTGTTCAATGTTATTCAATCTAGAACAACCTAGGCAATCTGGAACCATGCTTGGCATGTAGTATACAGTTGTATTTATCTGTTAAATGAGGGAATAAGGAGGAGAAATTCATTCTGACTGAGAGTTCCAGGGAGAATCAAAAGGAAGAAACCTTTGAGCCGGGTGTTGAAGGGTAAGTAGAATTGGACAGTCAGCTTTTCTGGGGAAAGACATTTCAAATAGAAGGAATATTGTGAGCAAAGGTAGAAAAGTGGCAGGGGTTATGAATGCAAGGAGCCTGCCTAACTGGCACATGGGAATGGTAGTGGTGGATCGATAAATAGAAAGTAATGAAAAGGGACTCTTAGTGGAGGGAGGGAACAGATTCCTAATCGCTGCCTGTGATAAGATGGCAAGCATGTTGGTGACTGAAGTTGAGGTCCCTCAAATAGGTAGCATGCGTAACATGGGAGTGTTGTCACAGTCAGAAGTCAGAAATGTGAGTAGTGTTTGCTAATGCAATCTGATTTTATACAGTACTTGACTGTTTTCAAAATATGATCAGATGCTTATTATGATTTAAGCTCCATAACAACTGGTGAAGTGAGTTAAACAGGTATTATTTACATTTTTGATAAGCTTTTTTAAAAAAGAATTGCATCTTATATTGGAGGATTCTCAAACCAGCTAAATGACTTGCCTGGAGTCACCCAGGTAGAAAGTAGGGAAGCGCCTCCCCTTTCTGTGTCTCACGGTCTGTGTCCCACTGTGCCAGCCTGCCCCTCTCTTTCTGTCACAGTGCTAAACATACAGTGCTGGTTTTTCACAAGGATATAGGCTTTCCATTTCCCCCCGTTCACTGAAAATAGCAGTTTCTTCTTCTAGTTACCTCTTTACCAGATCCATTTTTTCTTTTTCCTTCTTTTCCATTTCAACTTACCTGGACTACGTGGGTGTGTTTTTACCTTTGCCTGTTTAGCATTTTTTTTTTTTTTTTACTTTTTTCAAGGCTTCTGCCAAGTCTGCCTGATTCAGCATCTGACATTCTGTTAAGGCTGTTGCCACCTTTCATTTGGTTCTTGGGTGGAAGGGAAGAGAAAGCATGTCATCAGCTCCATTTGAATGTCTTGAGACTAACTCGTTGCTCACTTTGGGAGTAAACGTGATCTTCTTAATTCTCCCCAGATGTTAGTAGGCAGGAAGAGGCGGAGGGAGAGCTCAGTGAAGGAGAACACTGGTATGGAAACTCTTCAGAGACTCCATCAGAAGCATCCTATGGGGAAGTCCAGGAGAACTATAAGCTGTCGCTGGAGGACCGGATCCAGGAGCAGTCCACGTCCCCCGACACCTCCTTGGGAAGTGCGACTCCCAGCAGCCACACGTTGGAGCTGGTGGCACTGGACGGTGAGGTGCTGCGAGACTCACTGCAGTGTCAAGATCACCTCTCCCCGGGAGTGTCTTCTTTGTGTGAAGATGACCCAGGCTCCAACAAGCCCCTGAGCAGCAACTTGAGGCGGCTGCTGGAGGCTGGTTCCCTCAAACTCGATGCCGCAGCCACGGCCAATGGCAGAGTGGAGTCCCCCGTAAACGTTGGCTCGAACCTCTCCTTTTCCCCGCCTTCCCACCACGCCCAGCAGCTCAGTGTTCTGGCCAGGAAGTTGGCCGAGAAGCAGGAACAGAATGACCAATACACTCCAAGTAACCGTTTTATATGGAATCAAGGTAAGTGGTTGCCAAACTCAACCACCGCCTGCAGCTTGTCTCCGGATTCAGCCATCCTAAAACTGAAAGCTGCAGCCAACGCCGTTCTGCAGGACAAATCTCTCACCAGGACTGAGGAGACCATGCGATTTGAGTCCTTTTCCTCCCCTTTTAGCTCCCAGTCTGCCAGTTCTACCTTGGCCGCTTTGTCCAAGAAGGTCAGTGAGAGAAGTTTGACTCCCGGTCAGGAGCACCCTCCTCCCGCCAGCTCCTTCCTTTCCCTGGCGTCTATGACCTCCTCCGCGGCCCTTCTGAAGGAGGTGGCTGCAAGGGCTGCTGGCAGTCTTCTGGCTGAGAAATCATCGCTGCTGCCTGAGGACCCTCTACCGCCCCCGCCTTCAGAGAAGAAACCAGAAAAAGTCACTCCGCCTCCTCCACCGCCACCTCCACCACCTCCACCACCACCACCACAATCTCTGGAATTATTATTACTCCCAGTTCCTAAGGGAAGAGTTTCTAAACCCTCCAATTCAGGTATGGCATCTTTTCTTTCAATCATTGTGTAAGTCCTTTTGACTGTCAGCCGCCATGTCTTATTCACTGCCTTTTTCAGTTGGGTTCCCCATCTGATCTGAGGCAAGAATAAAAAAGCAAGAGCACAACAAAAATACTTTAAGTAAGCAGCATAGTAGTCTTTCATGTACGTATTACACAAAGACTTCACAAATAGCTTCACTTTTGAAAGGTAATGAATAATCTTAGAGACATACAGCATTTCCTCCGTTTCATACAAATGATTTTTTTTTTCTTACTAAGTTCAGGCTAGGTCTATACAAGATATATTTAATGGGGGAAGATCAAAGCATCTTTGTCATGGAGTGCATGGCATCACTGAACATGGGGGGGAAAAAGCCCACTGCTTTTGAAATAGTGGACAAGGGAGAGCCTACACTCCTGCTGCCTCCATCACAAATGGACTTTTGTACAATCAGGAACTACTCTGCCCTAATTTATCACAGCGTATACTTTTATGTTAGCATTTTTATTACTTTTTTGTGGAATTTAAGCCCTTTTCACGTATCCTATTCTACAATTTCTTGTCCTGTAAGAAGTCGAAAAAAGATTGTTAATCAAACGTAATCAACACATTTCCTGTGAATGCTTTATTTAAGTCAAATCCAATCCAATTCTGAAGGAATATGCATGTGGAAAATTTGAATCCTGAGGTTTTTCTAGTGGAGGCAGTCTTTCCGAAGGAGAAATCACTGTCATATAGGACATTGGTATTCACAATTATTCATCTGAGGGAGAAATTTAGTCACTTGAATTCTCACAGAGGAAACATCATTTCTTGTTCTGGTTTGCTTTTAAATCGTGTGCATGAGAAATACATGTTCCTGGGGATGCATGTTGGGGTTTCAGATGTCTCTTAAGGATATCCTGCCAGACTGGAGCAGGAAGTAGGCTATGTGTGTCCTCATCGGTACAAACACTGCCATTGTGTGTGTCTAGCCAACTTTTGATTATTTGCAGCAACAATCATGAAGAGGGTTTGGAATGGCAAATAATTGACTGAACGATCACAGTTAACGTAAATTTGATGCATTTATGACAAATTTCCATTTAAATTGCTGAGTGAGCTATGTGTGCTAATTATAATTACTTCAAAACTCAAGTCAACTGCAGAAGACAACGAGGAAAATGTGTATCTGGGACTTTTATGGCTCTCAGTGATCCAAACGGTTCACTCCAGAGTTTCTGAAATGTCAATAAAATCCTAGAAAGTTTATCAATTTCATTTCTCCTCTCTTCTCACCTGCCGTCTGGTGAAATAAGGAGAGAAATGGGTAAAATTAGAAAACAAGGAGAAAAGCAAAGGAGGCTGGGGTAATTTTACATGGAAAAAAAATCACCCCTGACTTATAGAAATTTCATTTAGGGATAGTGGTAGAAAGAAAGGTATGGCTATATACAAAATATAATTTTAGGTTGAGCACAGTGGCTCACGCCTGTAATCCCAGCATTTTGAGAGGCCAAGGCAATTGGGTCACCTGAGGTCAGGGTGTCGAGACTAGCCTGACCAATATGGTGAAACCATGTCTCTACTAAAAATACAAAAATTAGCTGGGCATGGTGGTGTATGCCTGTAATCCCAGCTACTCGGGAGGCTGAGGCAGGAGAATTGCTTGAACCCGGGAGGCGGAGGTTGCAGTGAGCTGAGATCGTCACTGCACTCCAGCCTGGGTGAGACTCTGTCTCAAAAAAATAAAAAACGAAAAAACGAAAATAATAATTTTATATATATATATATATATTCTGCACATCTAGTTATTGAATAAATGTGTGAATAGTGTTTCTAGTCTAAATTCATCTGGATATTAGTTACTTGGAATAGCTTATACAAAATTAATATTAAACTTTAGTTGACTGAAGACTTGGAAAGAAGTGACTGATAAAACCATGTCTCCTGAAGGCCAAACTGTAGCAACTTTGTCATATTAAAGCAGTCTTGGGTATAACCAAAAATGGTTGTGATGATAATTTTTTTCCCTGAAATGACTAGATGCATGTAAAGATGAGAAAGAGGTCATGAGCTTCCAGTGAATGGTAGACTTTTGGTTTGTTTTGTTGTAGGAAATACACCCGAGGGAAAAGCTGTGTTCCTTTTTTGGTTTAAATGCATTTAATCTATGCCAGCAACTCAGTGGGCTTCTCAGAAGAATTTAATAGAGGAGATCTATAAGAAATCGTTTCTTACTTTGCTTTTTACTAAATTTATTCTATTGCTGAAACAATATTTTAATCAATGGTTGTTCAGAATGTTCAAACTGAAAGAGGAGGGAAAGGAACATTTCAGCTTTGGCTTATAGAACCCTCTGCTGATTGACTTGTACCTAAGGCCTCCCACCCCCACTCCCCCATTTCAACGTGCCTCTGTTCACAGTCCAAGACTTGGAGAAGCAGCTTCATCAGCAGAGTAATTTTATTTAAAAAAATATTTCATTCTGTAAAACTCATGCATAAGGAAAGATCACTGCCAAGAAAATGAGGACCCTTGAAATTGTTACCCAAAAAATATTCCATACGTTCACGTAGACACATCCTACGTTCAAGTTCTGTTTGTTATTGCATGGATTGGAAACAGAAAAGGGGTTGCCCACACTCTTTTCAGTTAAAGTGAATATCATTACTTCTCAGCAGCCTAGCTAGATTATGGGTTCATAAGGAGTTCATATAGTATCTGATTTTGATATTTGTCTTTGTATCATGGGTACACGATTTGGTGTTACTGGGGATCACTGATATTGGCATCTGAGGAGTGGAAGGAAAGGTGGGTCATCCCCATCTGTCTCCTCCACCCTCCCTGACTCCTTTTCCTTTCCTCCCCCTCCATCCCCCACCTCCCACACATTATACTGTTGGTTTGGGGGCCACATGGGGCTGGATTGGGATATACCTTTAATTTATCTAAGAAGCGTTATGGAAATGTGAGAGCCATCACCCCTGTTTCAGAACATTTGTCTTGATTGTTTTTTCCTCTCCGTTAGAAGGAAATCTTAGTTTAATTCAAAATACATAGGTGGACTGGCCTCTCGCAGCAGGGAGAAGAGTTTCTGTTGCCTAATAACATAAGTAAACAAATAATAACCACCCCGACAACAACAACAACAAGCCACAAAAATAAACTACACACCATCCTGATGCAGGGATTGCATTTTTAAAAAGCCGTTTCTCAAAATGTTGCCAAAAAAAGGGCATATGAAGTTGATTCTTAAGTTACAAAGAGATATATGCTAGAAAAGCTGATCCTGCCTTGAGTAATTTAGACACCAGCATTTCTTTGACCTTCTTTGGGTCAAGGGAAGTCCAAACCATGAAAAAAAATTGTCTTTTAGGTTTGGCCTTATTCTTCTTTTTTGAACAGGATTCAGTGGTTGCCAGGTCATGGTGTATTTAATTCCTTAAAGAGTCCACCACTCGATAGCCTTTTCGCCCTGCAAGAGAGATGTGACACTTGAGGGGGAGGTTTCTTTCATGTGACCCTATGCCCCCAGCACATGCTACACGGCTTCTCTGAAAGGGGACACGATAGAGGGAAGATTATGTCCGTTTGCTATAAAGATAAATGTCACACATTGACTGAATTCTCTTTGAAGCTACTGTTCTGTTGCAGCTAAGAATAAAACAAATAGTTTTGATTTTAAAGACAAAGTTTCTTGTAGAAGGCCAACAAGATTCCCGGGATGCCAGACTCTGAGTTAAAAGAAATAACAGGGAGAGTTTCAGAGAGAGGGTCTCCAAAACATCTTATTGTACTGAATAAAATGTAAATATTCTTAGAAGCAACCTGGTCTTGTACAGCTGAGAACTAAGAATATTTCCTGTGGATCAATACGTGGGGTTTCTGGCTGCTGTTTTCTTTCACATTTATGTGATGTTATTAAAATTATTGCAAAGCATACAAAGTCCAGGGAGGAGATCACCTCTCCTGATATTCCCATTAGGCCCATGGTTACTATAATAAGTCTTTTGTTCGTTTGTTTGTGACAGAGTCTCGCTCTGTAGCCCAGGCTAGGGTGCAGTGGCACGATCTCGGCTCACTGCAGCCTCTGCCTCTCTGGTTCAAACAATTCTTGTGCTTCAGCCTCCTGAGAAGCTGGGACTAGGCACGCACCACCAGGCCCAGCTAATTTTTGTATATTTGGTAGAGATGGGGTTTCGGCATGTTGGTCAGGCTGGTCTTGAACTTCTGGCCTCAAGTGATCTGCCCTCCTTGGTCCCCCAAAGTGCTGGGATAACAGGCATGAACCACTGGGCCTGGCCATAAGTCTTAATAAGCCTTTATCTGAGAACGATCCTATACATGAACTTGTTTAGAAAATTCGCTTTTTAACCAAGATTTTTGGAACTGTCATTAATCTCAATTATAGTTTCCCAGTGATTTAAACACAGTGTGGCTATAGGTATCAGACTTCTCTGAATACTTTCTAGTTAAAATAGGCATTAATAAAGTCAGCATCCATAATAACAGATAAACTCAGGACATCCATTGCTAACCTAGGTTGTTTTTGTTGCCATGAAATAGCATGTGAGACACATGACAAAGAAATTCTGTTAAAAGATTTAAAATCCATGTGTATTGTTACGAAAGAAGATAGGTCGACATCCTACACAGATGTGCACCGGTAGTGTTGGTAGGTCCAGAATGGAGACTGTGGTGATGCACAGATGATGCAGACCCAGGGTCACCAGGCATCTTGAACTCCTGTGTGTATGGTAGGTAAGGTCTCTATGCAGAAACTACCCAGTTGCAAGTTATCTTGACCTGCTGCAAATCACCACATAGGACTGAACAACAGGACGCTTGATTTCAAAGCCTACAAAACAGTTACATTTGTTTTTAAAATACCTTCGTGTTAAAGCAGTTAAGCTACTACAATGTGATTTAAAAAAAAATTTAGCCCAATGAAGTTTTGTTGTCATTTGTGGATTTATGCATAGACAATAGGGTAGAGCACCAAATAAGAAATGAAGAGATAAGCTGAAATCCCAGTCCTGCCACTAACTAGTAGAGAGCCTTGCAGCATACCACCTCAGCTGAGTGTCCTCATCTGTAAACAGAGCTGGTTTGGAATGATCTCCAAGATCCTTTCCTGTTTTAGAATTCCTTGCTTATACTTACTGCTCAGTGTTTTAAAACTCTGTCTATTAACTCAAAACAAACTGTTTTTTTCCAATTTTTAAGTTTAATATGTTGCTTCTTAAAATTCACTATCAAACCTCTCACGAGATCATCTCTACTTTGGGCAGCTCCTGTTTGTTATAAATAGTTCAACATATATCACTGTGCTTTATTAATTATGTAATCATGCCATATGCGTTTTTAATATAAGCTGCTCCAGGTTCATTTTTGGAAGTAACTGAGGTCTAAGTACACGAACATTTATCTGTTTATCCATCCATTCATTTCATTCATTTAGGATGTGTATTGGCGCACTATGTGAAAGGCATACATACATTCTTGGGCTGACACAAGTTCCATGGGGACTTACCAGCAGCCTTCTGCATCTTTCTAGCCCTGACTTCACTTTTCTCTATTCCCTTAACCCATCCTTTTTCACTTTATCTTCTTCCTGTCTGACACACACTTACTGAATTATATGTGGTACCTGGCATTGTTTGGGGGCTAGAGACACAAAGGTAAGGACTTCCAGGCCCTATTGCAGCCAATTCCTCCCTCCACTGTCTTCTTCTGTCTTTTCCATGTCTCTTTTTTTCTCTGCTGAGCTGGAATTGCCCATCAGTATTTTGTCTAGGCTGAGCCAGACCGCACCTGAGCCACACTATGTACTCCTGCTTCTTCGTTTCATATTGGCTCCAGTGACAAACTACCATGTTGGGCCAATCCCTGAGCCGTGTATTTATTATGTGATGTTAGTTGTTTAAATTTACATCTGCTCTGATGGTGAGTTTTCAGCTTTGCAGAGCATGTCTAGAGTTTGTTTATTGTCACTACTCCTACTACAACAACAACTACTAAAAGTAGCTTCTATTTTCTATGTGACAGGTGTCTTATGTACATTCATTATTTCATTTATTCCAATAATGTTATTGCCTATAAAAAGAATATGTTTTCTCGAGAGGAGCAAATTAGCAGCTTTTCATCCCACTGGTTCTCTTAGCATTTGGTGGAGTTTAGTTTTGTTTACAGTGATGCTGACTAGCTAGTGATACGCTTGGGGAAAGTTATTTATTAGGCAATTGTAAACTAGGTAAAATTATGAACATTTCAATCCCATTGCCTCAAGAGTGTATGGTTCATTCTGAGGAAGTGGTCATATTTCCTTAGGTTCTAAATTTGAGTGAAATTTACAGCTGTCGGTTCCCTGAAAATAGTTTGGCTTATGAAATAGAATACAACCTTACTTCCTCCCTTCTTTAAAATGGTTAGCAACATCATAGACACTTGGAGAGTGTCCTGCTAAAACATGAAATTTCTTTCTTGAATAAATAAAACTGCAGATGTTACCAGGGGAGATTCCTGGCCAAAGGTGAAAATCAATCATGGTACTCAGGTTACTTTTTTTATCATTTGATTTCTGTCGTCTTCGTTTCCTGCTGTGATCAGTTAAAAATTTCAAAAGTTATAGTAGTGTACCTATTTGACCGCATTTCTTGTAGTTAGTTTCTCTTCATTGTGTGTTCTAATTTTTTTCTGTCAGTCCAAGTGCACCCTAATTTGTGCCCAACTCATGTATTTTGGTGTTAATTAAAACTAAGGAAGCATAGCTAAATGGATTTATATGAAATAATAATACGCGGGGTTAAATGTAATGTGCTCTGTAATCCATTTGAAATAAAGAATCGTTGATTAGGGTGAAGGTTGGGGGGTCTCAGAAAGAACAGGAAACACATTGGTCACATTAGGCAAGGCAAGAAACTAGGGGAAGCTGGCAGTGTTCATTTTTTTAGCTAATGCCCTTTTATTGCCTTCCTGTGGTATGCCATGAAATCTTAGGTCAGTGGAAAACATCTCAGTTTTTCTCTCCTCTTCCAGACAGCTCAGTAAAATTAGGCAGTTTAGGGATTTGATAGTGGGACATACTTCTTGAAGATGGGGATCAATGACAGCCTGTTTGTTTATCTCTTTCCTATTATTTTTATGTTCTTACAACTCCAAATAGACATTGTTATGATTTTTTCCCTGTGGTGTATGACAATAATTTCACCTAGAGGCCTGATTCAGTCCTTTCTCTCCAGTCTGTTGTTCATCATGTAGTCTTCGTGATCAGAATATCAGGGTGGAGGAAATGGCAAGGAAGGGTAGAAGATGAGAGACAATAATTGCAGATAGCGTCCAGATCAGCAGAGGCATTCTACAAAAACAGGCAGCAGAAAAGCTACAGAGGGTTAATAAAAATGCTTGTTTATATGTATCTACAAGGTGTGCTCTTCCTAGAGTGAAAGGAAACCCTCACTTCCTCTTACCTCCCCAATTAAAAAAGGAAATACATGTGGTAGAACACATCACAAGTAGAATTTCCAGACATGATTCTTTTTCAAGTTGCACGGGTGAGCTAACTAATATTGCTTAGACCTGTGTTAGTAAAACTGCATTTTTGGAGTGCCCTGACTTTATTCCAGAACCCTTCTGGTACCATCCATTTCAAGTGCTCCTTTGTATGTAGAGACTCAATTGATTCAATAAATACATAATGAGATTATTTTAAAGTATACTCTTGGGAACATTTTCTTTTAAAATTAGAAGAGTAACGTGTACATTTAAAAATTCAAACAGTATAGAAGGATGTGAAATGAAAACACAAGTTTCCCTCCCTGATTCCTTCCTTTTAATTCACAGTCCTTCAGTGGTAACTGCTTAGTGGTTTCCTGGGTATGCTTCCAGAAAGTTTTCATGCAAATAAAAAGATACCATTTTTTTGTTTGTTTCATTTATTCATGCCATTCTTCCCACTCCCTCCCTTTATTTTTTCTCAAGTATTTTAAAGCATATCCCAGACACCATATCCGCTTGCTTGTAAATACTTCATGTATATATCTTCAACAGATAAGGACTTTAAAAAAATAACCAAAATTCCACTATCAGATCTAACAGGAGCAACAATTGTTAAATGATATTATGGAATACAAGCTGTAATCAGTATTTCCTCAATTATCTGAGAAATATTCTTTTACAATTGTTTTATTTAAACAGAATCTAAACAAGCTTCACACCTTGCAGTTTTTTGTATATATCTCTTAAGTCTTATTTTTCCATAACCACTTCTCTTTTAAAAATGTCATTTACATGTTGAAGAAACTGGGTCGTTTGTCCTGAGGAATTCATACCTTATGGATTTGGCTGATTTTATCCCATTGGTGTGTTTAACACTTTAAAAAAAAATCAATTGTATTTCCAGTAAAGGGCTAGTTATATAGAGGATTGTTTAATTTTTTATAAGGACATTTCGCAGACAGCATATCAGAAGTATCTGTTATGACACACAGTATCTGTCCCATTTTTAGTAATGTTAAGATTAATTAGTGGTTTTACGTGTTGTCAACTTGATCCATTCTTTATAAAGCTCGCTGCTAATATTTCCCTTAATGGTTTTAGCTGAGATTGATTCTCATTTTTTCGAAAACAAAAATAGAATCATCCTGGATATATGGTTTTGTGTATTGCTTTATCCACTAATGCTAATATCCTGGACATGTTTTTATATCATCGTCTCTAGATGTAGCTCATTTTTAAAAGTGCTTTCTATATTTTATTGTGTGAGCATATGCCAAGTTACTTAGCCAGTTTGGAAATACTTCTGATTCCTTACAATTAAGTAAGAAATGTCCAAGTTCTTGACTCTGCTTCTTTATACTCCCTGTATCCTTAAATTGGGGAGGCTAGTGTGGCACTGGGCAACGTAAGTTGGTAGACCAGAAGTTTAGTGATAGTGTCACAACAGAGACGCTTCACTTTGAGAGCAATCTTAGCTTTATTTGGATGAGGTAGTTGGTTTGTTTAATTTCTTGAAAAATTGGAGCATTTGTGGTGGCCTCATTGCAGCTCTTCCCAAAGTAGGCAGCGAGGCCCAGTCACCGTGCAGACGAAGGCAGCACATATTGTTAGTGGCTACCAGAAGGACAGAAATAAAAGGGTCAAAAACCCTGACCTTAAGACCCCCTGATGGCTAAATTGGCAGCGGCATCTGCTCAAGCCACAGCTAAACAAGTCAGCAGTAGGGATCCAAAAATTTGTCTCCATTGGAGTTCAGAGACTGAGGTTTATGATAGCTGTTTGGTTTTCAGTGTGGAGCAGTGCATTATTCTCTGTCCCATGTGATTTGTTTTTATTTCTCACTGTTTTCCAAGTTCAGGAATTCAGACACGGACTCGAGTCTGACAATTTCCTTCAGGAAACAAAGCCCCTGCATTCAGGCTTCTGTGACTGTGCACGGTGCCCTTGGGCCCTGAGTTAGGACAGGCCGGGCAAAGCCCCTTTGCAGATGTCTTCCTTAGTGTTGGATGGCCTTTGGAAGTAAGAATTTCACAGGGCAGGATGATCAGATTTCGGAAAATGGAGCCCAGATGGAAGTAACTAGATGAATGTGGGTTCCTACCTGAAGAAAAGCAGTACTAAAACTTTCTTATGGATAAAATCTTGGAATTGTCAAGAAAAAACCCCAAATCATTTTTAGTGCTTTTTATATGGCAATGTATGTGAATTAGTGCCAGATGCAATGTGCTTTGTTGTTTTCCTTAACGTTCGTTTCTTTCTCCTTCTTCCAAGCCTCAGAAGAGGAAAGTGGAAAGCCTTTCCAGTGTCCAATATGTGGTTTGGTTATAAAAAGGAAGAGTTACTGGAAGCGGCACATGGTGATTCACACAGGTTTAAAAAGTCATCAGTGTCCGCTCTGTCCATTCCGGTGTGCTCGCAAGGACAATCTCAAATCCCACATGAAGGTAAGCCACCTATGGACTTCTTGGAGAGGCAGGCACAGCCAGGGCTCCTGTACGTGGTCTGGTGCAGGAGGCTTCTTGGCAGAGGGAGGGCGCCACTGATGGAGCATGTTGATGACGGTACTCATTGTAGCAAGGTAGAATTCAACATGAATGTGTTAATGTCCACTTTGCAGCCATGAGCTTAAAGGCAGAGAGAACCTTCAATATCCAAATAATGTATTTACTGGAGGGTGGTCCTCTCCTATAGTGGGGGCAACAGCCTGCCTGGCTTGTGTGCTGACGCATTTCTTGGGGCACTCAGAGGGAGGGTTGGGGAACAGCAAGAAGCAAGGAAAGCCAAGTTCAGGAAGAGCTGCTGGACTGAGCACCAAAGAGAGGGCTCTTAGACCTGCTCCCCTTCCTGGAGAGACTGCTGTCGGCTGTTACTGCCTTACCCTCGAGCTTGCAAACCCAGAGAAACACGCAGAGACACCATGTAGGAAGCATGAAGACATTGGAAGGCATTTACTTAGCCCTTTGGGAGGCTTGGGGGCCCTTTCTAACAAGACTAAAGTCCTTGAGGCTGTCAGTGCTTGAACTGTCATAATTCCCAGGATCACATTTACCAAACATCCAGGGACGTCATTTTCAATGTACTATTAAAAACAACGGGGAGCTCAAACCTAAGCTAAGCATGTACAGAATTGACTAGAATCCATGGGTCCTTCTGTTGTGAGCTGGGGGAAAACTTAGTTAGATGGAAATCTTCCTAGCTGACCCCATTAATGCGAAGGGTTTTCTCTCAAAATCAAGGAGGAAACTCATGGGATCCAAAGAGCATGGGCTTTTGAATTTGATAGGCCTGAATTGAAATCTTTTTATGCAACTTAATAGCTAAGTGGCCTTAAGCAAGTTAACCTTTAGACTCTGAATTTTCTCATCTGTTAAATGGGAATGATAACGTTTGTCTGGAAGAATTGTCATTAGTACTTAAGGAGGGAATATTAGCAAAATGTCTGACATAGGAATTTTCAATGGAAGTTATTTAATTCTAGTAACTGTCATGGAGCATCTTAATAGCAATCATATCTTCACTGATATTTCAATATGATTTGGCTGTGGATGTAATTTATAAAGTGTTTACTTTCCTACCATAAGAAGTATAATGTATGGACATAAGGCATTTGCTTATTTGGAAATTTTACCATCTAATCCTTCTGAATAGATCAGTAATCACTCTTCAGAATTGCAGCTCTAAAAAAGGGTGACCAGATAGAACCTCTACTGACTTTAGGAAATAGCTTGGAAGATTAAAAAAATTTAAATCCATGATGTAATTTGTTTTCTATCATTTGCCTTTGTCTCCCGGGAGTAGCATGCCCTTCATCTTCAGAATCCATTTAACCAGGAGTTCTGGTTGGCTGAATTTTACTCAGCCGACTTAGTTTTTACTTTAACCCTCCTCATCCTCTGTCACATCTTCCCAAAGTAAAAACTTATATTTTAAACCTGCAGAGTTGAATTTCATTAGCAGGATGAGACTTAAAAAGAAATGCCTTTAAAATGAAAATTTGTTTTAGGTACTGTTTCCTAAGCTGTGTTTAGAAATCAGCTCTGGCAAATTTAAAGCTTCAGCGAGCAGAAAACTTGCATCTAGCCTGACACCTTGGAAGCTTGGTTTCATCTCAGGGTCACTTAAAACAACCTATTTATAAACCCATGGAAAAAAAGCAGGGTTTTCAATAGCAGGAACTACTGACCCTGAAACTACAGGGAGATGAGTTGGGTGCCTTGATGACACAGACGGCCGGCCATGACAGTGTCACAGATGAGAGCTGCAAGGGCTTTGCGGGTCGTGGGGTCCTAGAATGCTTTCAGAACAAATCAATAACCAGTACGATAAAGCAGTTGTGTGAAATTACTACTTTATTCAAACTCATGGTGTCCTAACCTGTTGAGCTATGACTTGAGCTTTTGATACGGGAAGTGTGAGAAGAGCTCATGCAAGTTTAATTTTATCAAATGGTATATTCTTTCTTGTTCCTGCTTTCCACCTCACTTAATTGGCCGCTCTTTTTTTAATTAAAGCATTCATGATTTTGTTTGGTTAAACATACTTTAATGTTGCTACATTTTGCAAATCTAGGCTACCTGGAAATATAATGGTTGTAGTCTTATGCATAGATATCCTCTGCTACATCCACCAGAGACTACAAATATGGACAATTTTTTTTTTTGAGACCCAGTCTTGCTCTTTCGCCCAGGCTGGAGTGCAATGGCACGATCTCGGCTCACTGCAACCTCCATCTCCTGGGTTCAAGCAATTCTCCTGCCTCAGCCTCCCTAGTAGCCAGGACTACAGGCATGCAGTATCACGCCTGACTAATTTTTGCGTTTTTAGTACAGACAAGATTTCACCATGTTAGCCATGCTGGTCTCGAACTCCTGACCTCAGGCAATCTGCCTTCCTCGGCCTCCCAAAGTGCTGAGATTACAGGCATGAGCCACCTCGCCCAGCCATGGACAGATTTTCTAAAACAAATTCTGCCTAAGAAGTGGAGGCAGTAGGCTGGGCACAGTGGCTCATGCCTGTAATCCCAGCACTTTTGGAGGCCAAGGTGGGCGATTGCCTGAGGTCAGGTGTTTGAGATCAGTTTGGCTAACATGGTAAAATCCCATCTCTACTAAAAAAAAAATACAAAAAATTAGCCAGGTATGGTGGTCCGTGCCTGTAATCCCAGATACTCCGGAGGCTGAGGCAGGAAACTCCCTTGAACTCAGGAGTTGTAGGTTGCAGTGAGCCAAGATCATGCCATTCATTGCACTCCAGCCTGGGCAACAGAGGGAGACTTTGTCTAAAAAAAAAAAAAAAGGAGGGGGAGTATAGCCAGAGATTAAGATCTCAAATGGATCTCACACTGTATCGTCAGAAAAACCTTAGTTAGAATCTCAGTTTCACCTTAGGAGCTGTGAGACTTTGGAAGAATCATTTAACCTGTCCAAACCTCTGTTTCCACTAATGCAGATAATAATCACACAGGCTATCTCATGGGGTTGTTATAAGAGTTAAATGAGATAATGCACATAAAGTACTTAATACAGTGCCCAGCCTGGAGAAACAACACGCGGTAATCATTATCTGAAAGCCATATGAATATACATTAATGTTTATTTACATTTAGAAATAATCAATGAAATGGTATAAAAAATTACTCTAAAATGAATTTTATTGCCTCTTTTTGTGATCTGCCTTAATGCTGAGAATTAGAAAAACGGATAAACAAAAACAATATAAAATTGATCCTTAATCCCATCACCCAGAATGATAACCATTCTCATTTTGATGTATATTCTCATTTTGATGTATTATATTGATTGTATCAATTTTTTTAAGAAAAATGGGATTCTACTTTCTTTGTTCAACAAATATAGTACTTACTGAATTTGTATTATAGTACTTACTGTATCCTATTGTGTTCTAGGCACTGTACATTTTTTTAGCCCACCTTTCCTTCATAATGTATTGTGCAAATGTTTTTATGAAGTTAAATAGCGTGGAAGGAGCTTATAAAGGCCTACAGCTTCCTCAGGGTTATCTCAGATTTCCATTAAGTCCTTTAAAATTTTTCCTGGATGAATGAACATACAGGAATTAAACATTAATTCATAAGCTAAAATTGAACAGAAGAGGTGAAAAGAACTGCTAAGATGAAGAACACTGGTGAAGTATTAGCAAGACACTGACCAAGAGTCAGGGTACTGAGTTCTAGTAGTCTCAGGTCTGCCGTTTAAGGAGCTGTAACTTCTTATTAAAGCCCTCACTTGTCCCCCTCGTGGGGGATGGAGTAGAGGTTTCCCAAAATTTCCCGAAGCTCTGAAGTACCATGACCCAAGCATCCAACTGCTACCAAGAAATGGCTCTAATGGTGAAGAGATGGCCCGAATGATGTCACAGCACCCGATGTGGGTTGTTTGTGCGAAATGACCAGGGGGTAAGTGAGCCCCTAAACACGGCCTGGAGAGAGTGACATGCTTTAGACAAGCATTTCTTCATTTTAGTAGACTAAGAGGGTCTTTAAAGCAAATGTCAAGCTAAACAGAATAAAAATTATGATCAGAAAAATGCTCCAATGTCAGGAGAGAAGGGGATAAAACTGCATTCAGAGGATAGAGCTAATACTTCTCTCAAAGGCCAAATATGATATATAGTCCCTTTGGGAAGGTATAGCTCAAATAAAATTAAGTCTGAAAGTCAACAAAATACCCACTGTTTTTCCTTTAAAGCTTCACTAATTTGTCCATAACTAAATATAACAAGACCAGGATCTGGTGGAAAAGAAGCCACATAAAATAATTGCACACAGACTGTTTTTAATCCAGGGCTCCCTTTTGATTTTAGAACTTGGGCTCGCGCTCTGTCCTTTTCCTTATTCCAGAAGCTGCTTCCGCAGCTTGGGGAAGCTTCTGTTCTGGATTAGCTCCTGTCCTCTCTTGGGTCAGTAGATTTAAAGACACTTCTGAAATGGCATCTGCCCCACTGCACTGCTCTCAGGGATGATGGAAGCTCTCTACCTCACGACCTTTACCACGTAGTTCCGGGGCAAGCTTTTGGCAGCACCGGTCAGGGTCCCCTGGGACTGTGACCTGAGGTCCCCGAGGTGCCTGCTTCTGCATGAATTGGCTGGAGGAGATGGTGGGGATTCTGTGAGGAAGCAAATGAAATGGAAGCTCCTCATGACCACCTGGTTCTGGGGCATGCTTTTGGCAGCTCCGGTCAGGGTCCCATGGGACTGTGAACCCAGGTCCCCAAGGTGCCTGCTTCTGCGTGAATTGGCTGGAGGAGATGGTGGGGATTCTGTGACGAAGCAAATGAAATGGAAGCTCCCTGCCTCATGACCACCTGGTTCTGGGGCATGTTTTTGGCAGCTCAGGTCAGGGTCCCATGGGACTGTCACCTCAGGTCCCCTAGGTGCCTGCTTCTGCGTGAATTGGTTGGAGGAGATGGTGGGGATTCTGTGAGAAAGCAAATGAAATGATCAGCATCCAGTGAAATCCCTTTGTTGTGAAACAACAGAAGGGTGATGTTAACAGCCGGAGACAATCGTTGTGTTTCCCCACCCCCAGCACTCCACCAGGGCAGAGGGAAAGCCTTTTCATAAGCAGGACTTTGCCTAACCGGGTTTAAGTGTGTATGGTTATTTCTGTTGAGAAACTCATGCCTTGGGGGACCCAGAATCTCTTCGGTTGTTTTTTTCAAAAAGCCACAGTGGGGTGCTGTAGCGACAGGATCTCACCATTAACTTTTAATTTCTTTGCTTTTGTTGGTCACTTAACATTATTTAAAAGTATGTTTTGGCTGGTGAATAATGCTTTTGGATTGCATTCAGAATGCATAAACAGCTGTTGTAAAACTCACTCGCTTGGAAAGAAAACCTATCCAGAGGGGCCAGGTGGTGCAGCGGATTAACTCATGAGCCTTTAACCTTGGTGAGACCTGGGTTCGAGTCCTGCTTAGGTCACCCCTAAAAGAGCAAGTGTCAGTTTTGTTTTGCTTTTGGATTCCAGTCACTTACTTGTTTGTTCAGATCACACAGCTCCCCAAATCATTTGGCCCACATCTACACAATTGGCAGTTTCTACTTAAGGGAGGGCCAGTCCTGAAATAGCAGAGTGTAGCAGGTCAGCACTAAAGTGCATTGGCAGAGATGAATGGGAAGTTACAAGCTTATGAGCACCTGCCAGCTCAAAGCCTGGCCCCGGCCAATGCAATGATTTCTTCACTTTTTTAAGCACTAAATTTGGTAGTGACAGGAAGAAAAAAGTTTCTCCCAATTTTTACAGGTATCGTGTGCATGCAAGACTGGAACTGGATTTAAAAGTCTGCATTCTTTCATTGCAGACGTCAGAATCCGGAGCATGATATTATAGCCACGTTTGGAAAAATTGGTTTCCTCTTGCTCAGAATACTTGGTGAGGGTCAGACCTTGGTTTTTCTCCTACTTTGCTTTTTTTGTGTGTAATTTCGCTCAATCCATTTATTCTGGGACCTCAATTTCTCTGTCTTTGAAACGGGAATACCCTGGAGACATTATTTTCTACATTCTTAATTACCTAAGAGCAGCATTTTGAAAATTGAAATTATGTTTGCAAAACATAGCTAATTCTCTGGGTGACAATAATTGAGTACATGCAAACTATCATTACTGTGAGAGGAATTACTTGACAGGTTACTTCTTTGACCCCCAACTAGTAATTATGTAAGTTTGAATTGTGCTGGGTTTATAATATTTTCTCCAAAGCTTTCAGCTGAGATCAGATGACCAGAATATTGGGATGCTACCCAAAACAGCATCCATTGGCCAACTGCATCCTCAGTGGTGAATGTGGCCCCAGTAATGGACTCTTAACCTATGTGGACCCACTTTATGTTTAGGGATTGGCCCCATTACCTGGAGCCCAGTAATGAAATGCTCTGCAGTACAAAGGCCAGCCCTTCACACGGTGAGGAAATGATTGATGAATAGTTTGGATCTACAGCAAGGCATTTTCCATAAATGCACGGTGTCTAGCTCATTCTTCTTGCTTCTCCGTCAGGTTCATCAGCACCAGGATCGGGGAGAGACCTTTCAGTGCCAGCTGTGCCCTTTTACTTCCTCACGCCACTTCAGCCTGAAACTCCACATGCGTTGCCATCAGCACTTCCTGAGGACAGAAGCCAAGGTGAAGGAGGAGATCCCAGACCCAGATGTCAAGGGATCTCCCCACCTCAGTGACAGTGCCTGCCTGGGGCAGCAAAGGGAAGGAGGAGGGACAGAGCTAGTGGGGACCATGATGACGTCTAATACTCCAGAGAGGACTAGCCAGGGAGGGGCTGGCGTCTCGCCTTTGCTGGTGAAGGAGGAACCCAAGGAAGATAACGGCCTGCCCACCTCCTTTACTTTGAATGCTGCCGACAGGCCCGCCAACCACACAAAGCTGAAAGACCCCTCCGAGTATGTGGCCAACAGTGCGTCAGCATTGTTCAGCCAGGACATCTCTGTTAAGATGGCGTCTGATTTTCTCATGAAGCTGTCAGGTACTTGAATAGGGTTGTATTCTCCCTCTCTCTCTCTTTCTTTCTCTCTCTGTATATCAGTGTTCTCATCTGCAAAATAAGCTGGTAGAACTAGATGATTTCAAGGTCCCTTTAAATTTGGATAGTCTGCACTTCCATACATTTTCTCCTTGACTTTGTGTGTGTGTAATCCTTTGGAAGTAGTATTGCTTTGGCTTGGGTCTCAAAACAGTAGGGTTTGTTGATTTCCTTCTGTTTTTTTTCCCCTTGGTGAGTTCTTATTGTAGAGGGAAAGGTCGCATGGTAAGCCAGGTTTGTGTCAGTTGCTTGTGTGACCTTGGGCCCTGTTTAACATGTCTCTTCTGCACTGGACTTGCATGGAATACCTCATTTTGGCATTATTCAAGTTCTTTACTGTCTTAATTTATAAGATTTTTAAAGGACATGTATACAAAGGCTACGATTAGGAATTATAGACTTCTAACATTTGAGCAAATGATAACTATCTTTAATAAGCTTTTCAGGTTTTTTTAACGGGAAATTTTTTTTATTACGGCAAGATATATTTAACATAAAATTTACCATTTTAACTGTTTTAGGTGTACAATTCAGTGGCATTAAGTACATTCACATTGTTGTGCAAACCATTACCATCACCCATCTCAAGAACCTGTTCATTCTCTCAAACTGAAACTCATTAAACAACTCTCAGTTCGCCTCTTCCCCCCAGGCCCTGGAGACCACTCACTGCTTTATGTCTCTGAATTTGACTACTCTAGGGACCTCATGTAAAGCGGAATTTAAAAACACATTTTTAAAAAATTCTTTTTTTAAGAAAAACTGCTCTGATCCATTTGGGAAAAAAAGATGGAGTATAAATTATAAAGATATGTTCTTATTAGTTGACATTACTTTCCATCACCATCAAATTGTACGTGATGTTTCTCGGTTTTTTATCATTTTTTTCCCCACATATTTGATTTAGGTTGTGGTGTTGAACAGGAGCATCAAGGTGTTAGGGCACTCTGTTTTTCCTATCATTCTCTTTTGGAATAAGGTGCGTTGCAGGATTGTGCAGCTACTCATTACGTTTTTAAAAGTATTATTTTAAATTTTAAAAGAGATGTAGGGGGTGGGGAAAGGTCAGTGGAGAATTGGTTCTGTCTTTCAGTGAAGATGGCAGTCCCCACGATGATTTCCAAATGCCATTTCAGCTCTTTGGAGATTGACAATACCCTTTTAAATGGAGAATAATTGGTCACCGCCCTCCTTTAAATGGACTGTGAGTTGCATTTCACTAAATGTCATTGCCAGGTAAATTAGAGGTTCAGCTCCACTCTGAAGTCCCTTTGCTCAGGACACTTCAGTCGGGTCTTTTGGAATGTCACACTCACCCCAGATCTTTGCTTCTTAGGAGTGGGAGACACTACTTGGAAGAAATGAGGAAAGGTAGGGGATGGAAAGTGAGGTGTCCCAGAAATGAATCAAGTAGGCGAAGAGCAGGGAATGCGACAGCAAAGCACACCGACCTGCAGTGAAAGTGAGGGGATCCTATGCTGAAATTGGCCAAGTCACAGGATTAAAATGCTTCGGACTGTGGCCCTGAAGGACGCTGGCCTCTCTGCTCCTCATCACCCCTCTCCCCCGACTTCTCCCACTTCTATTCCAATGTAGGGGAAAGTGTGATTTTTAGAGACTTTGAGTTTCATATTTAAAAATTTTTGAACCTGTGGGGAAAATGCATGTTTTCACGCATTCCATGTTTGCTGTCCTGATCCTTCAGGATTTCACCTCCAAGGGAACTCTAGTTTTTCCTTAATTGCTTGCCTGTCAACATGATAGCAAAGGGGGCTTCTTTTATGGGCCCTTGTAGTGCAGTCCCCCGGGAAAGGAATGTAAATGACATATACACATGGCATAGCTTAGAAAGGGGGACAATTTCTTTACCTAATAGACAGGGGCAATCTGAGTGGAGGTGAATGACTCTGAGTAAGGTGTTACTCCCTTTACTCCATGACTCCAGGGATATTTTAAAATCTGGAGGAAGGTGAGCGGGAGCAGGGTAGGTTTGGTCTTTGGATAAAACACTTGTGTATGATGTGTGGCTCCTGCTGGGCTCAGCTCTGAGTGCCCACATTAGGCTCTAATTAGCTCCAGACCCAGTCTCAGGGAGCATACGATAAGGCTGCTTAGCGCCGGCACTGCAAGCAGCAGAGACATGAGGGGAGAAGCCAGTTGATAGGTTGGGGTGAAGAACTGCACATCAGAGCCTTACATTGTGATCTGTGTTTTCATTTAGCTATTGATAGGGAGTTGTTTATGATTTGGCAGTCAGAATATTTACTGACTGATCAATTGGTGTAAGAAAACAGATAACAAATGCACACACTATTTATGCAAAAGGCCCATGCAGCTATTTTATGGTGGCTTACTAGAGGTCCTGAAACCTGACTTGTATGCACTGTTACCTAGCAACCTGTTATAAAGTCACCAGGGAGTGAGATGCATCCTTAATTTTTTTGTGTGTGCATATTTGGATGTAAATGTAAACTTGGTGACTGTGGCGGTGCAGCTCAGGAGAGAAGACGTGTTAAAAGGAAAGGAATACATTTTCTGGAGCAATTTTTTTTTTTTTAATTTTACTTACTCTCTGGTTGGTCTGGCCATACATCTGATAGCTGCTCTCGCTGTGGTGCCCTACGTGCCTGTGTCTGTGGATATGATTTAGGGACAGAAAGGCTAAATCCCAGGGAGCTGCGGCTGAGTTTCTGGCTCTTCCCATAATCAAATGTAGTGAAGTAGGGGCTAGTCTCGGGCCTTGTCCCTTGGCATTATAACGGCGCCATTGTTCTTGCAGTGAATTTTTTCGCTGGGCTCTGTCCGTGCACCTGCTGGTACTGTAGGGTGCAGCTGTTTGTGGGCACTGAGTCTGTGAATCTTTGTGCCAGCCAGATCACTGTCTGCAAAACTGGAGCACAGTGACAAATTCAAGCATGTAGACACCTACTTGTTTCCAAAAGAGAGAAAACACTTGATGCTTTCTTGCCTGGTTATTAAGAGGAGTCTTTCTTGCTCCTTCGACTAAAACTAAGCATAAAGATGACTGAATGGAACCCAATGGGATTAAAAGTCAGTGGATAGAACGCTGTTTTAAATGGACTCTCAAAGCCCCTCACCCCGACTCCTGTTAGAGGTTTTTTAACATGCATGATTGTGAAATAAAACCCTGTCTCCCAACCATCAGCTATTCTTCTGACTGACCCCACACTGAACATTGCTTGGTCCTTCAAGAATAATGCTGCTTCCAAAACCGAGGTTTCCAGGCCCGGCATCACAGTGGATTCAGGGAAGAAGAGTATGGGTAGCTTTCTGGGCTGACAGAAAAATGAATTTTATAAATTTCACCCATGGTTTAGACTGAAGCAGGCCTGAGAGGGCTCCATGCCTGTATGTTCCAGTCACTCTTTCCTGGAAGCTGGAAGGCATATGCAAATCATTGCGTGTCAGGGCAGGTGAGCCAGTGGTCATGTGGCTAGGGGTGTTCAGGGACTGGGTGCTCACCCAGCCATGGAGAGCTGAGTGCCTGCTGATTCTGTGCCTTGTCGCCCATAGCCAGCAGCAGTTCTTAACCTCGGCTGCACATTAGCCTTGCCTGGGGAGTTTTTCACAAAATGCCAGGGTCCAGAAATTATGATTCACTGGGATAGGCCCTAGACATTGGTATTTTCTTTAATATCCTCAAATGATTTTAATGTGCAGAATGATTTTAATGTGCTGCCAGGGCTGAGGACCACTGATGTGGATATAAACTTGGTACCTGGTACTGTATTTTTTGGTACAGCTGTGGTTTTCATCAGCGCAGTTTTGTTTCTGTGGTCTCCACCCTAGACCATGAAACAGGGCATGGTGGTATGAGATGGGTCTGTGGCTTTCACCATAGGTTAAGATTGACATGAAGGAGAGGCCTGGGTGAGCCGTGCTCAGGGATCCCCAGGTATTTCCTTGCGGGGCCTCCTGACGGGATTTTCTCCAGTCAAAAAGTCTCAAGACTTGGTACACAGCATCATGGAACTGGGAGGGTCATCGTTATTAGAAGCCTGATTAAAAGTTGCCTGCAACAGCGGCCTTACATCATTTCTTTTTCTGAAAACTACACTTTTAAAGATATAAAATTTAATTCTAACTCTCCAAATTATAACCAAGCAGTTGACAGAAACTTGGCACTTCACTTGTTGGCTGGGAATATCTTTTTGTCCCTGGTTTTCCAAAATAAAAGATATGTCATTTCAACTATTTTTAATTTGGAAGCCAGCAAAAATTGTTGTGCTGTCTCCCACATTATATTAATTTCGTAAAATTGAGACCAAAATAATTTTAACTAGGAGACATGGACTTCTTTAAAGCAGCAACTTACTTTTAGCCTCACAGAGACAGTTTGTGAACAAATGGATATAAGCTAAACCGTTTCTGACTTATTAGTAGCTCAGCCATTAAACAGCAAAGATGTTCACGTATAAATGTAGGGTGCAGGTTAATGTGTTTGTGTCATATGCTGTAGTTTTCCATCGGCCTTTGTTCTACAACTTCTATCTATTTCACACGATTTTAAGCCTCTGTAGGTACAATACAGTTTTTGTATAAATGGTGGCTCCCAATCTTGCTTTACCTTCATTTGTGCTGCTGGAGAAGGAGGGATGGGAGATGCCCATTAAACCAAGTCATCTTCATTGCCCAGTGGCTCTCATGGCCTCTCTGTAAAGGCAATCATCTCAATAAATGAGCCTTCTTCCAAGTAAATGCTATCGTTGTGTTATTCACACCCTGCGACTGCAGTGCCAACAGCCAGGGGGCTCTTCCCCTGCCCACGCCTGGGCATGCCTGCCCCAGTAAGGTGATTTTTGACAGCTTCCCTTTGCATTTTCAGTTTGGCCCTTCCTTTTAATCCTGCCTTGCTTTCCTCGTGATGGGCACTCTCTGATCATGTGACTAAAATTCCTCATGTGAGCAGCTGCGTTTGGGGCCTCATAGTGAAAGCGACTTGAATGCCCTTTTGAAATCTTTGACTTTATTGAACTTGGTGATTCATATGAGAGGAAGAGTGTGACTCTTTCCTATTTTTCAGTGACTTGCCACTCATGAGACAAGCACTGACCTGAGTTAAGAAAGGGGCAGGTGGGATTATAGGTAAGTGGGGCCTGGAGGATTATGAGTGGGGCCTGGATTGCTTACACACACAGGTTGAGTTCTTGTGCTAGTTGCTCATTGCTTATTATTTTTACTTTATTTGATGCTTACTCTGTGCCCTTTAACTTTTTTGAACCTCATAGCAATGCCATAAGTAGGTGGTATTAGTATTCCCATTTTACAGATGAGGAAACTGACAAGTGGAGAGGTAGGAGTCTTGCCCAGATTAGCACAATGAACAGGTGGTGGGAGTGGGATTCTAATCCAGGCAGCTTGGTTCCAGGATTCCCTTCCCCAGGCTGTCTATACCCCCGAATTACAGAAAGAAGTAGCAAAAACAGAGAACGGCAAAAAGGGCTCTGTTCTCTGCCCTTCTTGTGTGTTGTGGAATGAGCCAGAATTTCAGCATGTTCTGGATGCTGTTCTGTGAGACAACTTCAGAATTTGTGTTAATAGTTTTAGGCATCTCAGGAATTATTTAGTGCAAATAGAGCGGTAAGAGTAGGGCCAGCTGGTATTTCTGTAGAGCTTCATCGTGTATAGTATATTTCTAAATATATCATTTCATTAACAAGTAGGTAGATGAGAAGACTAGAGTCATGACTGGAATCCAGACCTTTCTTTCCTCACTGTGCTGGGTAGAGTGTACCTAGTTCTAGAATTGCCATCACAGTGATTTTTTATCTTGATAGACCTCTGGGAAATTTTACCAAAGTCTATCGTATCTGTAAAAACAAAGTGTCGTTCTCCTTGAAGTCCATTCTTTTTACTACTGTTGTTATTATTGCTACTGCTTCTACTATTATTATTTTAAGAGCTATAATTAATCAAAGGTGCTCACAGTGAGCTGGGCACTGTGCCAGCCACATCATGTAATTTCTCATTTAACCTTCACCACAGCCCTGTAGGGTCTGTAATAAACCTAGGTTATAGATGAGGAGGCTGAGACTTAAAGGTTTCAGCTGCAAGGGACAGAGCAAGGACACAGCTCTGGGTAACAGCAAAAGCTTGGCTCTTGACCACTTAATTAGCTATTACCTATTTTTTTTTCTTAGTTGAGCAAACTGTCTTTTGACCTCCGTCTGCTTCACTGTTTATTTTCCTTGGCTTCAAACCGTGGCATCATTTCTAATGCATGCACTTTCAGTCACTAATCTGGTTAAATTTTTTATGTCTTCAAAATTGTACTGAAATTTTTATCCACACTCCATCCCTTCACGTGCAGCCTCCTCCTCACGCCTTGAAGTTGCCCCTCCAGTTCCCGCCCTGATGCCTTTTCCGCCTCAGCACCACCCCCACCCATCCACCCAGCATTTCTGATGGACTCTTCTTCCAGTACCTCTTGCATCAGATCATGCTCCTGTCTGGCTAGCTCTTTTCTTTCCTTCCCTTCCTCCCTCCCTCCCTCCATTCCCTCCTTCCTCCCTTCCTCCCTTCCTTCCTTTCTCTCTCTCTGTCTTTCTTTTCCTTGTCTTATCTTTTTTTTCTTTCGAGATGAAGTCTTACTCTGTCACTCAAGCTGATCTTGAACTCCTGACCTCAAGCGATCCTCCCGCCTCAGCCTCCCAAGTAGCTGTGGTTACAGGCACAGGCCACCATGCTAAGCCCTGGCTCCTTTCTCCTGAGTAACCATCTCCCCATTCCTCTCAAGAAAACTGTTAACAGTCTTCACCAGCTCATGAACATACCCCTCTCATTTCCATTTCTCTACCTTTATTCATGTTGTTCTTGGGGTTTGATCATTGGAACCATGGAATTACATGTGTACCTTCCTCCTCTTAAGGGGAGCTACAAAGTCACACTGTAAAGAGGTGGGCCTTTGGAGAGGGGAATCTTAGCCATTTCGTGGGCTGCCATAGTCCAGAGTTCTTCAGAATCTCTGGGTGATCCACAATGACAAAAATCATTTACAAACTGATCTGTAAACCAGAATGTCAGCATATTAATTTAAAATGACAGGTATAGCAGTCAAGAGGAGATGTCATTTGGGGCAGGTAGATACTGACTTTCCTGAAAAAGGTTGTGAATCTATTAGCCAATCTTCAGGTTTTCTTTCTTCTAGTCTCCAGGCAAACCACTCCATTGCTGGTCATACATTTCATTCTTTGGCTGTGTAAATAGTAGGAATTTACTCAGGGCTTGATTGGTTTTCCAGGACTTGTTCTTCCTGCTTTTGACAAGGGAGATATCCTGTCTGTTAAGTGGATTACTGCAAATGGCTACCTTTGTCCTTTGTGGGTTGGTTTTAGTAGTTTAGTTTTTACAGAAAAACTTATTCATTTTAAAGTTTTTGAGGCACTGCTCACTTGCTACCTTTGATCCAGAGGCTGTTTTGCCCCTTTGGCTGTCGCTGTCATAGGGACCTTTACAGTCTTGGTTTGGGTACATAGACCCTGAAGTGTGGCCAAGGATTAGCTCAGGTGGGGATTAATGAGAAATAGGAAATGGCTAAATTTCACTAAACACTAATTATAAAATGATTTAAGGGAAATTAAAGAGCAAGATTTAAAAATATTTAGCGAATGTTCTAAACATTCCATTTGAATATAATACGCTTAACATATAAAAGTCATATTTAACTGTTATTAATTATTATTTAATTAAATGTTGGCTTTTCTTATGATTTCAGAAGGCAATTTCCCACCCAAAGCACGTAACAGTGCTGAAAAATCCCAGATCCCCAGCCTGTTCATTCATACGTTCATACATACATACATACACACTGCTAACAAGGGAACTTGGTTAGACAGAATAGTACCAGCTTGTCATCTGGAGAGTTAAGCTCTGATTCTGGTTCTGTCATTAATGAGCTGTGTGATTTTCAAAAAGTCGTATCATCCTCTGAGCCTGTGTTTTCTTATTGTAAAATAAAGGAGAGAAAACAGTAATGACTTTCATTTTGTTTCAAAAGTTCACATTTATTACATTTACCTGTTTAAAGAGCCAAACAATTAGGAGAAAAAATAATTGCTATTTGGTGAGCAGAAAATGTGACACTACAGCACTATGAGGGAGCACAGTCTAAAGCAATGTGATTAGTATATTTCTAAATTTATTTTGCTGATCTCAGTTTGAAAAAAATACAAGTACAGTTTCACAAAGTGGCAAATGGGAACAGATTTTTAGCAACTTGTCTTGTAATTTCAGGATCTCCTCAATTAAAGAAGAGTGCAAGTTTTTGCTTCAAAGTTGACAGCATTTAGCAACTGCCCTCATTCCTTATAATAAATGAGAGATAAGCAGTATCCGAAACTCACAATATGCCCTAAAGCCATCTGTAATTCTGTGTCAACTACTTGGTTATTACTCCGTTAACTATTATTTGGGAAATGTATTTAATCTCTCTAGGTCTGAGATTTCTCATCTGCAAAATGAGGATAATATTAGTGCATACCTCAAAGGGTGATTGTGAGGATCAGATAACTTAATACAGGTAAATACTTAGTGTATCACCTGGCTCATGTTATGTGCTCAATAAATGATAGATCTAGCTATATCTACATCCATATCTATCTATCTATCTAGCTATATAGCTATATAGCTAGATAGATAGATACGTATGTCTATTTGTCTGTCTATTAGCTATGGTCAGAAGCTGCACCAACCAGATACACTTGATACACTTGAACCTACCCTTGCATTTAATTTAAGGACAGCTGGCCATGTCTAGAGAAATTTTTCTTTTTTCACAGCTAGGAAGTACTCCTGGCTACTAGCGTGTAAAGAGGCCAGGGATGCTGTTAAACATCTTACAATGTGCAAGACAGTCCCCCCCGCAACTCCTCCCTGCAGATTATCCAGTGGTGTTGAGGTTGATAAACACTAATTTAAAGTATGTGTACAGGCTCTAGTACTACTATAATTATATATGGACACACATGCATAGGCCTGAATTTTCTGAAAAACCAGTGCCAAGGCAGCCCCTTCATTACTGATGACATATTACTAGAACTGCAGCACTCCTGTGAGAGCGGGAGAAACTGCTTTACGAGGGCACTACACAAAACTGAATTGACTTGTCAACACAAGTTAACACATTAGCAGTCTCCAGTATGCTGATGTTTTATATATAATGCAGTGGATGATGCATACTTTGAACTTAAATTTTAACTGAATATTAAAATAATTTTTATAAACTTAAATTTGAAACAAATATTTGTTGGAACTCCTAAAGCATATCCGAGGGTTCCTTGGAACACCATTTGAAAACCATTGCTCTGTAGTCCCTTCCAGGCCCAAGAGTCTTTGGCTCTGGTTTAGGGTGAGGTCGTAAATAAAATTCTCAGTGGCCTTGCTTTTTCACGGAGCAGTTCAGCATTTACAAAATTGCCATACTCTGAACTGAAAGAGAGTTCTGTCCTATTAAGCTCGAGAAAAGGTGTCATTTTCCTTCACCAGAGGGAACCAACAGAACAGAAGCATTCATTTGGCAGTCCATTCCTTCTCTTTCATCCTCTTAGTCAAATCTTCACAGGATTTCTTCCTACCAGCAAATGTCCCTTTACTTCAGGCGAAACCCACCCTTCCCTTTCTCATGAAAAATGCTTAATCCACTCACATCACTTATTTTCCAAAGCCATGATTCACCTGCTGAGGATAGTGTCCCTCTTAAAGGTACCTGGGTGTCTTGGAGAGAAAGGAAAGGGTTTGGGTGCATTTCCAGCGAGAACCTCTGAGCCTAGTTTCTCTGTGAATTAGATCTGTGATTTGGGGCATCAGTTTCTTAACCTTTTGGGACCTTAGTTTCCTCACCTGTGAAATGAAGATAGTAATAAATAATATCTATCTCCTGTGGTTGATGGAAGGCAAGATTCCTGCGTCATTACTCAAGTGCTGGTTGTATGCATTGTTAAAACAAATGATGGTCTTTAGAAGGAAGTTATATAGTATTTTCCCAATTACTATATAACTAGAAAATACTATATATTTTCTATATATATAGTATAATATTATAGTAATGATACTATATATTTTCTAGTTATATAGTAATATAAAAATAATATAGTATATACAAATATAAATATATATATTATATATATAGTATTTTCTAGTTATATAGTCATTACCTAGAATTGGAAAATTGGAATCATCTTATCCCAGCAGCTTTCCCGTTCCTTTCCCACATTTGCGTTTATCTTGAATCCTTCATAAATCCTCAGAAAAGCTGATTTGTTTCCTTCAAGTACATAAACTCCATCAAGTACATAAACTGAGAGGTATGTGTAATTGATCATGAGAGTGGCCCAGGTCCTAGGATGCTGGGAACAAACAGTGAGAGAAGGGGCCTCTTGATTAGTGGGGGCCTCCTCCCCACATCAAAAGTGCAGTATCCAGAAACTTTCAAGTACATAAACAGAAGTCAAGGCAGGTGCTGGTTAAGTCCTTGATTCCACATGTGCACAAATCTTTCTGTGTTAATAGTAGGAACGACGTAAAGACTATGTCATGAGTCATAAATGGTTGCTTTTCTCTTAGCAATTTCCCCAAAGAAAAAGAAAACATCTTGAATTCCACCTGTCACTGCACATGTGGGTTTTTTGTAAAGTGGGGTAATTTAAAAGATGGTAATTATTAAGTCATATTAATGTTAAAATATAGGCTTTGTGTATTGTTCTCAATGTAAATATTTTTGGTCATGAAAAAAGCAGGTTAGCCTTCACATTTCTATTTTTACATCTTCTATTGAGACCCAAATGTTTGAAAAACTAAAACTTGGGCAAATGAGTGATTTCCATGTGCTTTTCTGATATGTCATTAGCAATATTTACATTTCCTCAGCACATTACAGTTTTCTGTCATTCCCTGTATTGTCAGAATGAAAACCAGGTATGTAGTGCCTTGTAAATATACAATCCAATAATATACAGCTTGCCTATTGCCATTTAAAGTGTCTTTTTGAAGTTCTGTTAAATCCAGGTTGTGCTAGCAATGCTAAATATCTTTACTTTTTTCCCTAAGTCTCCTGTAGCATATTCTCTGACTAATGCTTCTAGAAACCACTTACATGTGCAGAAAGCATTGGCTTAACGATCTCTAGAAGTTGGGATTTGCTTCTAGGACCTCAATAGTTTTAAGAACTCTAAGATGAATTCTTAGCCTCATCTTAGAATTTAATTTTTTTTTTTGAAATGGAGTCTCATTCTGTCACCCAGGCTGGAGTGCATTGGTGCGATCTCGGCTCACTGCAACCTCCGCCTCCCAGGTTCAAAAGATTCTCCTGCCTCAGCTTCTTGAGTAGCTGGGATTATAGGCATGTGCCACCACACCCAGCTGATTTTTGTATTTTTAGTAGAGACAGGGTTTCACCATGTTGGTCAGGCTGGTCTCTAACTCTTGACCTCGTGGTCCGCCCACCTCAGCCTCCCAAAGTGGTAGAATTACAGACGTGAGCCACTGCGCCCAGCCAAATTTTAAAATGTTTTTAAATAAAAGATGCAGCAATGAAGCATTTTAAACAATACTTAACCATTCACTTTAAATTATTCCTTCCCAAAGAATTGAAGACACAGACTTAATAAACACCCTATTTAATTATTCTATCATGATGAACTAGGGTGCCCTTGGAAAAGGACTTTATAAAGAGTTCTGGGAGAATGGTGTTGGGAGAGAGCAAGCTTTAGAAGGTGACCAGCAAAATCCTCCAAGAAGTGGGAGAAAGGTGCAAAGGGTAGAAATGTGCTAAATAAACCAAGTCCTCTTAGGAGCAACCTTCCTGGTAGAGGTCGGAAGTACATATTTGAGGATTGCTCTATAGAACATCATTGCTCCCTTTGAGTCAGATTCCTATGGCATTGTCCCCAAAGGGCTAGCTTTTAAGCATTTTTCTTGAGATTTTTCTGGACTTCTCCTTTAGTAATGCTAGAGTTCAAGTGATGATCAGCTATTTCAGTAATGCTGTTGTCTAGGTAGAAAGGTCTTTAACTTTATTTCAAAGGTCTTATCTCCCGTTCAATTATTAAATCCAGGGAAAGCACTTCTGCTTGCTTTTGGTGCAATATTTTGGAGGTCTTAGTTTTTGTTAACCTCAGATAATATTGGAACACCATTATTGGATGCCACTAATTTGGAACAACACATTTTATTCATTCAACAAATATATATATTGAGCACCAACTATGTGCCAGGCACTCTTCTAGGCACTTGAGACACATCAGTGGTAAAATGAAAATTGTTGGGCTGGGCTTGGTGGCTCACACCTGTAATCCCTGCACTTTGGGAGGCCAAGGCAAGCAGATCACGAGGTCAGGTTGGTCTCAAACTCCTGACCTCAAGTGATTCACCCACTTCAGCCTCCCAAAGTGCTGGGATTTCTGGCATAAGCCACAACGTCCGGCCACAAATTGTTAACATAATAAATTTTAAAAACTATATAGCATGTGATTGGTCTGTTAAACTAAATATCACATAACAAAATACCACAGAGGGGATGACTTAAATAACATTTATTTCTCTGTTCTGGTGGCTGGAAGCCTAAGATCAAGGTGTCAGCAGGTTTGGTTTCTCCTGAGGCCTCTCTCCTTGGCTTGCAGACGGCCTCCTTCTCATTGTGTCATGGATGCAGGCTTTCCTCTGCGTGCGTGCATTCCTGGTATCTCTCTCTCTCTTCTTCTTCTTCTTCTGGTTCTTTAGTGCAACCAGTTACATTGGATTAGGGCTCCACTCTTATGACCTCATTTAACCTTAATTACCTCCTTAAAGGTCCTAACTCCAAGTATATTCCACACTGGCAGGTTAGGGCTTCAACATATGAATTTTGAAGGGACACAGCTGAGTTCATAACAGTAGGTTATTAGATGATAAGAATTTCGAAGGAGAAAAGAAAGTTCGATCAGGGTAAGAGAGGTTGAGAGGTTGGGGAAGGTGGTGGTTGCAGTTTTGAAGTGGATGATCAGAGTGGAACTCACTGAGCAGGTGGTATTTGAGCAAATTGGAAGGTAAAGTATTTTCAAGTTTTATTACAACACAGAGTCCAGAAGTGGAGGTGGTGTGGTGGAGGCAGGTATGGGGACACAGAGTGGGAAGCCCATGGCCCTAGGTTCTGGTCCCAGCTCTGCATCTTTCTGGTAGTGAAACTTCCAAATAGTACCTTGGACTTCTGGGGTTCAGTTTCCAAATAAGCTGGTCTGTGTGAACTTGTGATTCTAGAATGCATATTCTTAGAGGGTTATGAGGTGGAAAACAGACTTTGTGCTTGAGTATTGGCTTGGAGTAGGTGGTGGACAAAGGTTGATAAATGTTTGCTTTAGGGATTTATTTTCGTCCTTTTGTTTGTTAAAATGGAATGGGCTTAAGACTCATTCTAATAAGTGTTTCTAAGAATCCTGTATTAGGATGAGATCCTCTTTCTCAAAAGATGGACACACCCAATGTGACCAATCGTAAGTTCCAACTTCATGGACTGTTAAAGGGAGTGAGATGCCTGTGGAAGTGAAAAGTGGTGGGAAGAGGGTGCTTGTCTCTTCCTTCTTGGTCTTTCCTGGGTAGTATGTAGCCCAGTGGGGGAGGCCTGGTACAGTGTGGCTGAGCCACATAATCCATCCCATAATAGATCAGTTAGCTCTACCCTGACCACATACCCCACAGCAACCGACCGTGCTAAAAATGGAAAAAGGACATTAGTGGAAAAACTGGTGAAATCTGAATAAAATCTAGAGTTTAGATCATCGTAATGTGAATTTCTTAGTTCTGACAAATGTACCATGGTTATGTAAGATGTTAACATTAGGGAATACTGGGTGAGGGATATAGGGGAACTCTTGGAACCATCTTTCCAACTTCCCTGTAAATCTAAAATTATTCCAAAATAAAAACTGTTCTTTTTTTTTTTTTTTTTTAAAAAGGCCATTTTGGACTCGGTGATGACTTGGGCTACAGACATGGGATTTATTCACCATAATTGGAAGAACAGTGCTAAGTACATGCCCCACTGTTTATGGATCAGTAGCGTCATCTTATAATAAGGCAACAATGGTCTATCTCTAGTCTGAGCTTATCTCTTTGGCAAATTCGCCAACCTCACCTTACCATCACACCCCAGGTTTTTGCTTTGGGTATTGCCTCTGACTCATGTTTGTATTCATTATCTTATGGCAGAATAATTGCCTGAAAACATTGTTTCATAATAGGATTAGGTGGGGAGAGTGCTAATAAGTCCAGGAGGCAATGGCATACACAGGAAAGAACGTTTAGAGAAACCAAGGAGAAAATGCCCAGAGACTTTGTAGATGTAGCACTTCTTAAAATATTCTAGGTTCAAAAGATTCAGAAACCCACACTCTTCAGAGTCGTAGGCCCATGAAGTGTATTGTGTGGTTTTGCCCAGGGCCCAGCCTGTTCTGATGAGGTTGTGATCCCTCCGGTGTTAGCACAGTGTGATTGTGCATTCCATACTTCGTTAAGTACCAGGGCGGCTAAGTGGGGGAGTGGCCTTTTTTGTATATATAATCCCTTTTTTCTTTTGACAGCTGCAAATCAGAAGGAGCCCATGAATCTTAATTTTAAAGTGAAAGAGGAACCTAAGGAAGGGGAGTCCCTGAGTGCGACTTTGCCTCGGTCCAGCTATGTGTTCAGCCCCGAATCTGAAGTGTCAGCCCCAGGAGCCTCTGAGGACACACTAAAGCCCCAGGAAGGGAAGGGAAATGTGCTGAGGCGGGATGTGTCAGTCAAAGCAGCCTCTGAACTTCTCATGAAACTCTCAGGTACTTGATTTATTCTAAACTATTCACATTCTGATAATTTCGCTTGCAGGCCAACTGGACTGCTTCCTGCATGGGTTATAATTAACCTGATGGCGGCAATATCACATTATTGCCGTGAATTCAAGGAATGATCAGATGACTTGGCTTAAATTCCTGTGTTGTATGTGAGTTTGTTTGTGTAGATTAGCTGTGTACCTATCTTATTAAATACAACCTTTTCCTGACTATCACGGCAAATTGTTGGAAACCACTGTTGCTTTCTAAGGTGAAAGAGGCCATAATTTTAAATGGGTTCTAATGATGTTCAAAGCTCTTCTGCTAATTGATCAAAATATCTATTATTTCTTAATAGAGGACCTGGCATTTTGTGTGTATTTATACTATACTCTTTAAGTACCATTAAAAACATTTTTCTTAACTTCATAAGCATTTGAGATGGCACTTGAAGTAATTACCGATAGAGTGGCAATAAGAGATTTTATGGATAGAGAATTTTATAATGGAGTATTACAATAATTAATCTGTTCTTAAGATTAATGAATCATTCTTTACTAGTATCTAAATGTAATCTCAGCCTATAAAATGTAGGAAAAATAGCTTATAATTTGAAATTTATATAGTTTGGATTTCTTTCCATGTTATCTCTTATCCGCCCTGTCCCTTTGAAACAGGTAAAAACATAGCGTCTTTTAAATTCAAAGATAGGACTTTCAGAACATAGAAAGAAAAGTTATATCAATAATAATACTTGTCAAATCATATCCCATCCTTAGTTCATTACCTCTTAAGGGTAATTTTTAGAAACTATATTTAAAATGCTAATATGAATCAAAAGCCGTTTTTAGTTTGGAACTTGCTGTGCTTGAAGGATGAAAGCAAGAAATGCATTGGAGAGACTCCTTTAAGACCTGTAATTTCATCAGCAATTCTGACTGTGTTTCTAGTTGACTAGTGGGTTGGAAAGTAAGAAATTAATAGTGATTTACTTAGTCATTACATCAGAACAGTTGAAATTCCTGTGCTTACCAGTTGGTAGGGTTAAGAATTCTTTTCTTTGATGTTAATTCAAGCGCACTGGAAGTTCAAGGTAACATGATTTGTTATAAATAAAGCATAATGCAATTATTATATCCTTATCATAGCCCCATTTTCCTAAACTTTGCAGAGATAGTGCAGTATCTCCTATGCAGATGAGAGGTCTAGTAAGATGGTACTATTTGCTGTTATAAAAGCTGAACGTTTTTATGAAGGATGTTCAAGTGAACATGTTTTTTGTATATTTGAACTCTCCTTCCTATGTCAAACGCTGTAGAGTAATCCATTTGTTGTTTTTCTGATAAATTCAGAGAAGCCACATACCTCTCATTCTTCCCCCATAGAATACACTTTCACATTCCAGTGACTTGAAGTCTTATCCAACAGTGACCCCTGTCTCCCTTCTTATGGTCAGATTCTGGAATATAATATTTCTAGCACAGAGTTTGCCGTGAAGCAAGCGTTGTGAGCAGAAGAGGCTTGGGTAGCACCAAAAGATAATATGCAAAAAATGAGATTTCAGGAGAGATGTTCTTTAAGGAAAAGTATTTTTTCTTAATCCTTTTGCATGATGAGATTTGAGACACAAGTATGGAATCATTTTGTAGATAATAATTATTTCCTTCCAACAGAATATGTCTATCAGCCATGAACATTGAAAGATATTTGTGGACAGCAGTGATCCTTCTAAATGTGTATGTTGACTTTGGTTGAGTACATGTGCTATGGGGTTCAGCAATAGTTGAATGGATGACATGGTCCTATTTCCAAAGGGCATCTGCCTCTGCTTCGTGATGTGGAAATGAAAACTTGTTTGAAGACTGACGACTATTTTTTTTTTTGCCCTGAAAAAAAAATCCTCAGCATTCTATGTGCATATCTCTTAGGGCAAAGAGATATGCATCACAGTCCTGACCCTTAGATGCTATGGTCTAGTCAGAAGTAATCCAGGGCAGTGAAATCCATTCAGGTGATTTGCACTTGGAACTTAGTACTGCCATACTCTAGCGGCCATGGTCAGGTAAACTGGGAAGAAACTTTTTGTCATAAAAATAGGCGTGTGACTTAAAAGCAAATACCTTTTCATTCCTAAGCCATAAGGTAAAGAGGACTCAGCCTTGGTTAGGTTAGGAAAAAACTTTGTATGGTCTTTCCTCAAATTGTGATTTTAACAATTTCACTGTTCATGCCCTGAAAGACATCCAAGTAAAGGACTTTGAATGTCTTCAGACACCCTTTTCCACAATCATTTCTGTTCCTCCATAGACAAGAGTAATAACTCATTTCCCGAAACGTCTGTGTAGGTGGTCAGGGCTGTACCACCAGTTCACCTCTGCTGATACCCACAAAACTTTCTTGCAGCTGTTCTTGTGAACAGGCGTTCCTATTGCTTCCTGCCTTGCTTGTTTTCATTTATAGTCTTCTGTTATGCTGGGGAAAATCCTGTTGGTCAGGAAGAGTTGGGTGAGGATAATTAGTTATGTAAGGATGATGCGTCGGGCATACTTTTCCTTGTTTCACTTTTGACCCAAGGAGTAGTTCTAAGATGTGGAATAAAAGGAGTTTTCTCCCTGTTACTTATTTCTTTGAGATTAGAAGAGGTGACCTATAGTTTAGACCCTTTCAGTCTTCTCACTGAATTAATAAGAAGAAACTAGTCCACAATTTTGGCTGCTTCATTTAAGTTTTAATTTATGTTAACTCCTTAAGGATGGAGACTTGGCACCTGGCCGAGTCATATATCATGTGGAACTTTTCTATATGGAGAAACCTCTGTAGGTATATTGTTTTCCAAATTGACGTTTGTGTTTTACGGGAAAAACGCAGATGAGCTAGAGATCATTAAGTGTGCGTTTGGGAAAATCTGAGCTTTCTTCCTTCCTGTGGTTCAAGTTCTATTTCCAGCTGTTAATTGGGAAGTTGAACGCCTGACAGCTGGGCCAAGTAAATTGATTGCCATAAAGAAAGCAACACACTCTGAGGAAAGCACTAGAAGTCTGCGACTACTTGTTGTTATGTGACACGAGGCAGCCAAAATAATCAGACTTTTTTGCTAAGCATATGGTTGCCAAAGATAATTCCCAGAAGTCTTCATTCAAGGAGACCAAAATCTTGATGTTCAGCATAGAGGATATGTAACATTAGGTAGTGTAAGATACTCAAAGTCCTCTTTAAACTCTGGTTTTGCAATGTCTGGTCACCTTGCAAACTTATGGGACTCATGTGTTATCATGGATATGATGTAAGGGTGAAAGCGACACAAAATTTTGTCTGCTTTGTCTCTGTTCTGCTTTAAGAGAAGTAGCTAGATGTAAAGTGATAAAGAAAGATAAATGCCCTCTTCTTTCTTTGGGGAGTTACATGTTTCCATGGGAATGCATATATAAAATGTATCATGCATGGTTGGGTGAGCCTAGAAGTAGTAGATAAGAATGCCATTTAAAAACATGAATTCCATACACAAAAGGTATGTAGCTGGAAAGCAACATTAATGAAAAATTAAACATTTACATTTCTCTACATGGTAAATAAAACTTCATATTAGACCTTAATTTGAAACAAGTTTATTGGTTTTTTAAATTCCTGTGCTCACCCAGTGGATTTATATTCATTTCTGGTTTATATTCATTTATTCCTGCCTAGTCCTGGAGAAGCATATAAATTATAATTGCCTCTTGTATAGGAATCCAAGCAGGCCCTAGATTTGAAATATATAGTGATGTTTGGTTTAGGGTATCACCTAAATGAGATGGAGCTTCAGCTAGGAAATATTTAGAAACAGGTCAACTTCACTAGGATGACATTTTAAGATGAATTTAATCTCTGAAGTGAACTGAAGCAGAGAAGAAAAGAACTCACTTTATTAGCAGTTGTAATTAAGGCCCCTTTGTTTATAAATAGCAGAAACCCTCTTCAGATAGCTTTGGCAGGATAGAAGAATTTAGTATAAGATGTGGGTTTGAGATTGGCTTATGGATCCTAAAGGCAGAGATCATAAGGGGTCTCCGTCTTCCACTGCAGCCAGAGGCTGGAGGACCATATGGAACCCACGAACCACCCCCTCCCCCACCTCATTTCTGCTGCTTTCTGCGCCGACAGATGGACTTCTGTTTCTCAGTCCACATGATGGAAAGGGGGAATTGCCAGCAGCTTCTGAGTTTATGTCTTGCTTAAAAGAGTAGCCAGACAGAAATGTCTTCATCCCAGTCCTAAACCCCAACCGAGTGCCTTAGCTTCAGCTGGGACTCAAGTGTGGAAACTTCTCTATTTAGGAATGAGGGCATGCTGGGCAGATGTGGCTGCTGCAGTTAGCGATGTGGGATTGCTGGGAGGGAGGGCAGGAGGGTGAGGTGTGAAACAGGAAGATAGAACAATATATATGAACCACAAAAGGTCCAGGGACAATTATGGTGATTGCTGTCATTTCAGTATCCAGTGGAAATGTGTTTGGACCTTTGGGTGCTGTTTATCTTTCTGCTGTTTATCTTTCCTTCCTGAAAGGGTCTGAGAGAAAAACCTCTCTAATTGGCTAAGGCAGTGCTTCTCAAAGTGTGGTCCCTGGACCAGCAAAATCATCATGAAATTTGTGGGGATAAGGAAGCATTAGAAATATCAATTCTGTCTCTTTTTTTTTTTTTGAGACGGAGTCTTGCTCTGTTGCCTAAGCTGGAGTGCAATGGCACGATCTCGGCTCACTGCTACCTCTGCCTCTGGGGTTCAAGTGGTTCTTCTGCCTCAGCCTCCCGAGTAGCTGGGATTACAGGCACCTGCCATCATGCCCGGCTAATTTTTGTATTTTTGTAGAGACAGGGTTTCACCATGTTGGCCAAGCTGGTCTTGAACTCCTAACTTCAGGTGATCCGCACTCCTCAGCCTCCCAAAGTGCTGGGATTACAGGCGTGAGCCACCGCACCTGGGGAAATGTCAGTTCTTGAGCCTTACCCTGGACCTGTTGAAACTCTGGGGATGGGAGTCCTGCTGTCCGTGTTTTCACAAGCCCTCCTAGGATTCTGACAGCTAAGGTTTGAGAAACACTGTCCTGAGGAAATGGTTAATTGGAAAAATAAGTTTCATCCATCTGAGAAGAATGCTTTAGGTTGAAGCTGACAGAAAACAAAGCTCTATTAAATGTACATTTTACTTTTTAAAAAGAACCATCTCTCTTCAGTGAAGATTCTTTTTAATTTATTATGAAATAATGGTATCTGGGAACCTTTTTTTAGAAGGGCTCATGTACCTAATAAATCAAGATAGTGTTGGCTGTGAGCCTCAGATAACACTAGTTTCTTTGCTGTTAAATTTCATGATTATTCCTGAGCAATGTTGGCATTCTTTTAGGAGCAAAACGTTTCCCTACCTCCCCTCAACATAATCTAAGACCATATTGGAGACTCTTCTAAAGAATTCTTTGAGATTAATTAGAGATTTTTAGCTTAATAATTTCTCAGGGCAGAAACTATTCACTGTCCAATTTGGTATTTTCCCTTTGAAAATTACAGTCTAGCAAGCTTTCTAAGCAGTGTGACTTTAGTAATCTATGAGGATAGAAAATATATGTATTTTTATGTTACTGCCTTCTCACATTTGCCTCCTTCAGACTTGGAAGTTATCTAGTTAGGTGGTAGAGACGATTTGAAGCCTGTTTATACTTAGTTCCTTATGATTTTACCTGCTTGCATAAAAGGCTAAATGTGGAGCTCACTTACAAAGTGAATAGGTAGACCTAATCAGTCCAAAAATTAAAAAATTCATTTTTTCATTTCAACTTTTTTTGAGCTCCTGAAGAAACTTATTGAATCCAGTATTCTGCTTTTCTCGCATTTATATATTTAATTTATTTTTAGAGACAGGGTCCTTGCTCTGTCACCCAGGCTGGAGTGCAGTGGTGTGATCATAGCTCACTGTAACCTTCAACTCCTAGGCTCAATCAATCCTCCCACTTCAGGCTCTTGAGTAGCTAGGACTACAGACGTACATCATCACACTCAGGTTTTTTTTTTTTTTTTTTTTTTTTTGGTATAGACAAAGTCTTGCTATGTTGCCCAAGCTGGTCTTGAACTCTTGGCCTCAAGCAGTTCTCCCAACTTGGCCACCCAAAGTACTGGGATTACAGGTGTAAGCTACTGTACCTGGCCAGAATTTATATATTTTATGTTTTAGAGAGCATTGCTAGACTGATTTTAGTGTACCATCTCATTTTAAAAAACATCTTTTTTTTTTTTTTTGAGACAGAGTTTTATTCTGTCACCCAGGCTGGAGTGCAGTGGGTTCCCAGGTTCAAGCAGTTCTCATACTTCAGCCACCTGAGTAGCTGGGATTGCAGGCACCTGCTATCATGCCTGGCTGATTTTTTGTGTTTTAGTAGAGATGGGGTCTCACCATATTGGCCAGACTGGTCTTGAACTCCTGAGCTCAGGCAATTGCCACCTGCCTCTTCCTCCCAAAGTGCTAGGATTACAGGCTGAGCCACTGTACCCAGCCCATCTTTATTAAAATATAATTCACGTACCATAGAATTTACCCATTCAAAGTATACAGTTCAGTGATTTTTAGTATATTCCCCAGAGTTGTGCAACCATCATCACATCAAATTCCAGAAAATTTTCATTGCCCCGAAAAATGTCAAGCCCATGAGCAATCACTTTCTATCCCCACCCCCACACCCCCTACCCAGGTAACAACAAATCTACTATTTCAGTACATTTGCCTATTATGGATATTTCATATGAATGAAATGATACAATATGCAGTCTTTTGCATCTGGCTTTTCTCACTTAGTATAATGTTTTCAAGGTACATCTATGTTGTAACATAAATCAGTACTTCATTTTTATGGCTTTATTCATTTTCATTTTTATGACATTTCATTGTATGGATATACCACATTTTCTTGATCTGTTCATCCATTGATGAAGACATTTGGATTTTTTGCCAACTTTGCTACTATGAACATTCATGTGCAAGTTTTTGTGTGGACTTAGGTCTTTAATTCTCTTGGGCATATACCTAAGGAATGGAATTGCTGAGTCAAATGCTAACTCTGTGTTTAACATTTTAAGGAACTGATAAGTGGTTTTCCAAAGTAGCTGCACCATTTTACATCCCCACCAGCAGTGGATGACGGTCTCAATTTCTCCACATCCTTGCAAAAACTTGGTTTTGTCTGTCTTTTTTATTATAACCATCTGAAGAGTGTAAACTGGTGTTTCATTGTAGTTTGGATTTGCATTTCCCTGGTGACTAATGATGTTGGGCATATTTTCATGTGCTTAGTGGCCATCTGTAGATCTTCTTTGGAGAACTGTCTATTCAAGTTATCAAGTTATTTTCTTACTTTTTAAATTGGGTTATTTGTTTCTATTCTATTCTTGAGTGTTAAAAGTTCCTTATGTATTCTGGACGTAAGTCTCTTCTCAGATACAGGATTTGCAAATATTTTCTCCCAGCCCTGCCAGTTGTCCTTTATTTTCTTAATGGTATTATTTGCAGCATAAACGTTTTTAATTTTGATATGGTCCTGTTTATCTCAGTTTTTCTTTTGTTGCTTATGAGCACTATCACATTTTCCATAAATCCAAAAATTAAGCAAAAAATGCAGACTTATTTCATATTAAAAGGAAAGTCTGTCTTATATTCACATAGTGCTATTTAATTTTCAGAGATATAAAGCCTGTGAAACTGAATTTATTGAATAACACCTCAGTAGAGTGGACCCCTCTGACTTCTGTATTTGCTGTAGCATTCTTTATATGTCTAATGGCAAAGAATATTCATATGTCAACTTTTTAAATTACTTATAATGAACATGACCAGCAATGGGCCTGCAACTAACGGCTGGACCACTTTCCTCATTGCCATATATACCATGAGCAATTATATATATATAAAACCCATGGCTGGGGGACAGTGAAATATAAATAAGGAATTAGACTTTTTTTAGCCCTTGAAAACTCAGTGAGAACTGCAGATATTGGCAGTACCAAAACTATATCCTATACAAACCGGGAATAGATCGCTTTCATAAGGTAAAAATTTGACATGTTTCTATACCCAGAGAAATCTTCTCTTGAGGGTCTGGATCTCGTTAAGCCCAGAGGCTAGACAGCAATATTGTTAACCTGACCATTTAAACAGGACAGACTCAGAAGTAGCTGGATGCAGCCAACCCTGGAAATCGGTTCTTTCTCAGCTACGAAGAGGAGCTTACTCCAGCAGGCTGTCTGACCATACCTGGTGTTACACTCGCTCTAGTCAGTAAGGCCGCATCTGTTTATTTTGTAATTCCACATGCCCTTTACAAATCCTGGAACCCATACACATGAATGGCTGTTGCTGCTTTTCACCACCCCATAGAGGAGCTGTTCCAGCTCACACCCTCAAGGGCAGGGCCTCTGCACCTCCCTTTTTAGCCCTCAAGCTTCAGGCTACTCTTCTTGCTTTTTTGACCTGGCTTTCTCCAAGGCCTAGGATTCAAAAGACCAGACTCAAAAGGGCCCTTGTTTTATTATCATCTCCCTGTCCCATAGCTGCGTATGTTAATATAGCCACGAAAATTTGTATTGGCTGGTGTTCCCAGAAACCAGGCAAGAACGCTGAAGAGAATTTCATGTGCTCCACTTTCGTCGTAGATTCCTTTTCTGTTGGGCTGCTTCAGGACTAGGGCAGGGAGGGCTCTGGGCACAGCAGGGAGTGGGTAGGGTTGCAGGTGGTGCATCCGGGGTGGGGGCGTGGTGGAGGGGCTCCAGATCTTCCTTTATAAATGTGGAGCAAAAGAATTAAGAATGACGTCGAGGCCTTCCTCTTGGATTCCTGCATCACTTTCTGTTTCTGCTATAAATGACTACAGATGTTACCTTATCTGTAACACATCCTGGGGCACAAATGGAGAGGCCGCTAGTAAATATGATTTGATGATGACAACTCTGAGAAGCAGCTTTATTTTCCGAGAGACCCAGTCACAGTGTGGTTGCAAATGTTTGAGTAACCAGTCAAACAATCTGCTCAGTTTTTCACTCAATGGACAAGTTTCCCTGATGGATAGAAGCTACGTACCTTGCACCATTCTAGGTTTTTGGGGTTCCTCCCAGCAGCCCTTTTGGCTATATGTTAATACAGTTGTAGTTTTGTGAGGGAGAGCATAATTGTTATTTTCCTCAAAGAGATATCGAAAGCATTCTTATTCCACAGTGGTTTTTCTTCTCATCGCCATATTAACCTTTCACCTTTAACTTATTCATGTCAAAGAAGGGGAATATTCACATGCATAATTAAACCCCATGGATACAGTGCCCATCTGGGTACATGCTGGTCTCATGGACCCTGGAGGATGGAATCCTCGTTGCTAAGTAGCCTGTCTGCTGCCAAGTTGCCGGGTCATCCACTGGGCAGGGGCTACTCAGCGCATCTGCACACCGCACCGGAAGATGCGCATAGTCTGGGAGGGGTGGGACCCTTTCCATTGGGCAGGGGTGTGTCCATATTAGCCCAACAATGGAAACTTTCACAAAAAGAATTAGTTTTCTCTTATGGCTTTTATGATTCTTACAGGAAGTCAAATGATTTAAAAGTGTTTTCTTGCTATCAAGTTGTAGGGACCTGTGGTATTCTTTCTGAAGAGATCTTTGTCCTCCCTTCTAATAATTCTTCTCTTTACTCCACCCATGTATGTATTTTTCCCATTTTAAGTCATCCTGAGTTTGTGCTGTGAGTTAATTTACTTCCTTTTTTCTAACTACGGGATAGCAGCTGGATTCAAGCACATTTCCTGGTTTCCTGTGGCTTGCCATATGCTTGTATCACTTATCTCCACAGCTGGAGAGGGGAGGTGATAGAATTTATGCATGACCCATCACATTTTATCTTAGGTACAAAATCAGATGGCAAGGGTCACTGTTTAAAGAATAAATTATGAACTTGTTTCTTTACTTCTGACTACTACCATCCTTTTCCCCATAAACCTACCCGTGCCCTAAACATGTGCATACAATTCCCCTGTTTTTGCTACCAGAGATTCTTCCTGCTATTTTGAGGTAGAGGGCATTTATGGGGACAACCTTACAGAGCTTCCTGTGATCCACATGCGTGCTGCCAAAGGTACACTAACAGTCCCTCAACTCAAGAGGGAAAGAGGCCCTCAGCAGAACCAAGGATTAATGAGAACAAGAGGTGAAATTGCGCTGAATTGTGGACCTGATTATGTGAGCGGAATCTCTTGCTTCTGCACATTCAAATATTAGTAAGAACCTCCACTTGGAAATCAGCCATGTTTGTTTAGCCAACATATTGGGAAGTAGTTAAGTGATACTTTTTTTAAAAGTTTTTTTCCAAAGAGCTGTGAAGAAGAAAGAAGAAAGCTGGGGACTAGGAAGATAGTTTAATCAAGACAAAATTACACATTTAATCAAGACAAAGCCTTTCAATTACTTCTGCTAGCCCCCACTACATTTTGGACCCTGTTTATCCTATCATACAGTTTAAAATATTTTCTTCTAAAACCTTGTTCATACTAGAAAGCTCTTCCTACCTGACACTCAGCTCTCCCGGAGACACCCAGGGCTATAGTATCAATCCCGTATGTAACTACGAGTGTTCGGTGATGAGGGCCTCGGTAACCAGTGTAAGGATTACCTTCTCTTCCCTCTCCTGTCTGGTTGACTGGCTCTTCGTCACCTGCGATAGAGAGGACACGGGAAGCAGAGAGAGGAAGGGAAATTAAAATGAGTTGCTTACACTACTTGTAAGTAGCTTTGATTTAACAAGCATTTGGAAAAGAAGGTTGAAACACAGCCAAAGTACACCAAGGGAATATCCATGCACTCTGTATCTCCAGAAGTTATGAGGAAGTGACAGCCCAGAGGGAACATCATCCACCAGTGGGAGCTCCCACCCCACGGTCCAGCGACTCCCACAGGCATGGGACTCAGGACAGTGTCCTATCAAAAACACAGACTCACTTATTATTGGCTGTTGTGAAGATTTCTTGGGATTTAAATGAACCGTATATTTCTCATCCTATCTTTCCATTTCTTCATAGCGACCTCCTTCCTTTTTGTTTTATTTCACTTATTCATTCATTCGGGAGGTCTTTATTGAGCTGCTACTGTTTTTCAAGCCCTATTTAGGCACGAAGGATACAAAAGTGAAAAAGGCCTTCACCTGCATGGAGCCTACATTTCCTTCCCACCCCATCTATTGCTACCATATCTTACTCCTGGTATTGCCTGCGTTCTAGTCTCTGTTATTATCTGATGCTCCACTCTCTGCATGTTTACCAGCCCTTCCCTGCCTGCTGGGAACATTGACCAGCAGGAGTGAAGTAGTCACAGTTCTCAGCAGAAATATCCTTGCTACACATTCATTATCATTTACAATAGCAATATTAGTAGAATAATATTACTAGTATATATTAGTGTTATATACTAGTACATATTAGTAGTATGTAACACCACATAAGAAAAGCATGTGAAACTTGTCTGCATATACCGAAGCCCTTTGACCCTCTGGAAGTGGAAAATACTTGAAAAATTGACAAACTCTCAGTTATTAAAATAAAATTTATTTTTCTCCTTTCCCTCCTTGGACATTAAGGAATCCCTCTGTCCTCCAACTCTTTGTGCATAAAGCAATGGCCAACCCAGCAGTTGACAGAGACAGCCTTTGTTTTTTGGTAATTTTTTTATGGCAGCAGGAATACTACTGAATCTTTAAGGATTTGTTTATTTTTCATCATTTTTCTCTCTCTTTTTTTTTTTTTTTTTGAGACAGGGTCTCTCTCTGTCGCTCAGGCCGGAGTATAGTGGCACAATTATAGCTCACTGCAGCCACAAACTTCTGGCCTCAAGCTATCCTCCCTCCTCAGCCTCCCAGGTAGCTGGGACTACAGGCATGTGCCACCATGCCCAGCTAATTTTTTTATTTTTATCTTTTGTAGAGACTGATTCTGCTACGTTACCAAGGCGGTTCTTGAACTTCTGGCCTCAAGCAGTCTTCCCACCTTGGCCTCCAAAAGTACTGGGATTGTAGGTGTGAGCTACTGTGCCTGGCCAGAATTTGTATATTTTAGATTTTTATGTTTTAGAGGGGATTTCTAGACTGATTTTGATGTACCGTCTCATTTTGAAAATCATCTTTATTAAAACTGATCCTACTGCCCCAGCCTCTTAAAGTGCTGGGATTATAGGCATGAACCATTGCCAAGAATCCTGTTTAGAAGCCACACACATACACACACACACACACACACATGCACACACACACTTACACACTCACACATGCACACACACCAGCACTCTGGTTCATGGAAGGATACATAAAGGCCTATTAATCACAACAGATAATGATGGACAGGGCTTAGATTTATTGAATGGCAAAGGACAATAATGTTAAATAGCTTTCAGGTTAGATCAGGTACTTTAATTGACCCTTTCCGCTTTTTTCTTTTTCTGGCTTTTTAACATGAGACAAGACAAGTATATTCTGGACATTAGATGAAAAATAGGTTAATTTTTTAAAAATGAGATCATTTGGAATGTTACCAAATGGCATAAATACAGTTCAAATGCACCTCTTTAGCTAATTTCTAGTGAAATCATTAAATGAAAAGAAAACAAGATGATCGAGAGAGGTTTTACATGTAACACCAGGACACTCAAAGTTCGACAGGTAATGACTGAGCCACCCCACATCACCTGCTGGACTGGCAAAGCTAACTCCCTGAGCCCCCAGTGACTGAAAGATTTTAATTTGGATTTGGATTTGGACAAAAGTGAAATTGAGTGCAGAATTTGTTACGTTTGATGGACATATTCTGATATCTGGTCACCAGAGTCAAGTTGAAAACTCATACTGCAGGTGTGGGCTTAGTGCTATGGCCAGTCTGAAAACATCTGCAGGTATCCAACTGAGTTATCTCAGTCAAGGACCTGTTGCACTGATAACTGGTATAGAAGACACAAGACTAATTTTAAAATCTACTAAAAGTAAAGCAACAAGCGCTTTGATCTTGTAGAAAATGATATGTTTCATGTACTCCAGAAAGAAATTCCAAGTCTCACTAATTCTTTTTTACCTGTAAAGTTTGAGCTCAGCATTTTTAAGGCATACTTGTTCTTTGCAAATTCAAAACAATTAGTAAAATAGAATATCTGGTGCTTCTCGGGAGTTTTTCTAAAACTGACTCTTAAGTTGATCTCCTGCTCACCTCTGTGTACTTAATTATGAATTCTAATGTACATAGCTAATTCTTCAGACATTTGTTAATTTTCCTTACTAAATTTCCAGGTATTATACTGATACAGAGAGAAAATGTTGGTTACTTTATGGTTTTGATGATCAAATTCAAGAAGTCAATTCTAATAAAGTATCTTTGAAATTGTTTTAGGAATAAAAACTGTGTGTGTTTGTATAAGAAAGAGGAGGCATACAGAAAAACTTAGCTTTATCATTTTAACAAAAATTCTTCTAATGTTTAGGCTACTGTAAATATTGGTGTCATCACCCAGAAAAGAGTATTTAAGAGTATTTAATTCAATTGATGAATGAATTAATTAAATACTTAATTTGACACTGTTTTTTTCATCATTTTCGTCATAAACATTTGCTTGGTCTCATGGTTTGCTCAGTTTTTCCTGCACTATTCTAAGCAAAATGTGTGTGTGTGTGTGTGTGTGTGTGTGTGTGTGTACTGGAAGTCATTGTATGGATTTTCTGTTGAAAGCTACCCACCTTGAAGTTTCTTGTATATTGAGAAGAACTAAAGGAAAATGTGCCCCACTACTTTTTTATTTTATGGAGAGAGTGTCCTCTTTTTCCCCAGGAACAGATGGCCAGTGTGTCCAGGAGGGAGAGCAAGCATGGGAGCAGGGCTTGCATTGCCTGTCTCTCAGGTGTGGCAGCACCCATGGGCAAGCCCCAGTATTGGAATTCACTCCTCAGAGCAGGAATGGGGAGCTTTTTCCCACTATGGACCACATGGTAGAGAAATATGAAATTTAATATGTAACTTTCCATGGAGAAGAAGCATATAATAAGCCAGTCCTTTATAGAACATAAAACTTGTCTCAATAGACTTGTGCTTCTGTTCTGTGATACAGAGGGAGACACAGTGTAGGATAAAAAAAGCCAAAAGGGAGAATAACATTCAGCATCTAGGCACTGGGTCCTTAATTCTCATAGCAAGGATGGAGATACAAGGTATCTCCATTGCACTGGGTACCTAGCTCCAGCCACAGGGTAAGGGAATGGCTTCAGGGCCTGAGGCTGCTTCACTTCCACACTGCTTCTTTCTAAAAAGGAAAAGCCAAATATGTAGTATCAGACTTCTGTGGAATAAACATTTCCTTTTCTGCCTCCATCCTTGGCCTCCACTCCAGTAGATCTGGGGCTTAACCATCCTCTGAGCAACCAAGACAACCCAGCCCAACTCTTCATTCCATTGTGGGTTTGGAAAGGCAAAAGGAGAAGGCAAATGGAGCAGGCATCTTGCCTTTATCAGATGCCAGCAGGTGCCAGGCCCCTGATAAAGATGTTACCATGGGATCTCATTTCTAGGTTCTGATCATTTGTTTCACTTCATTTGTCCTTTTAGTCTGCATTCTTTTTCACAAAGTTTTAAGTAATGATCAAACCCAAGACCAGCAGGAATCAAATTTCATATGTCGGGGGTATTTGCCCAACCAAGACCTTTGTATCTTTGAGGCTGGTAAGTTGGAGATGAAAGATTTTTAATTTATACATTGAAAAGCCTATCGCTCTAGAAAGGGAATGGTGTCAGTATAGCATAGTTGGCAGTGTTTCCAGATGCTCTTTTAAGCTTCTTGTTCTACAATACTAGTTCCAAATCACGATAGCATGCAGTCTAGAGGGAATGACCAACTGATATTGCCTATTTCAGTGCCATTTCCAGTGTCCCATCCTTTCATATTTTGTTGTAATCTGTGGCATATATGAGTGTTTGTGGCAGACTGAAGGCCCCGGAAAGGGAGGATAACATCACCCACCACTGCATGCCACACCTCAGGTGATACATATGGCAAACATAGCATTAAACTTGCTCAATGCGCCATGCCCTGTGCTGTCTTGGGGATGAAAGATGAACAAGAACCAAGCACTCCCCTGAGAGCTCAGTCCAGAGGGGAAATGAATCTGTACAAAATAATTGTTGTGTAAGACATCACAATATTTGCAAGGTACGAACAATCTAGATATAGAAAAGATGAGAGAGAGAGTGGCACCCAAGGAAGATACAGGACAGCTGCTCACAGAGGGGACATCTGAATAGGGTTTTGAAGTTTGAATAGGGTTTTATTAGGATATTTTGGAAGGAGAGGGCACATAAAAAAGATAAGGCAAGGGGAAGCATGGCCTGTTCAAGCAACTGGAATATTTCAGTATTACAGGAGCATAAAGTCACATGGAGGAGTACTCAGGGATGAGGCAAGGAGGATGGAGCTGAGGATTTCTGTGGGACAGAGAAGGAATTGTTGAGCAGGTGGTGGAATTCAAGGGCAAGAAGGCAGAGAGCAGGAAGCTCACATAGCACCCGCAGAGCCTCCTGCTTCTCTCCCGGCTTCTATGCTACTGCAACAGGTGGAACTATTCCCTCTCCATCTCTTTCCCTTGCTATTTTCTTCCTTCTCCTCTTTAAGGGTAGGTAATAATGGTTCCACCCTATCCACTGCCCTCTGCTCGCTTTCTTTTGCAGACCTCACTCTGTCCCAGGAAATCAGATGACTTCCTATCTCTGTGTCACAAATGCCCTTCCCTTCCGCCTATAAGCCATCACAACCTCCACTTCCTGTGGGAAACATGAATACTTAGGCAACACAGAACTTCTTCTCCTGGATTTCTCCTTGGCCCACCTTTTCTACTTTCCTTACTCCTATTGATATTATCTTGCAAACCTTAGCGGCTTACAATTCACAGGACTTTGTTTTCATCTTACTTGCCGCTCATCCAATTCCTGTACAGATTTCATCCATAATTTCTCTCACGTTTGTTCCTTCATTTTTTTTTTTTAAATTGAGACAGGGTCTCGCTCTGTTGCCCAGGCTGGAGTGTAGTGATACAATCAGGACTCACTGCAGCCTTGACCTCCCAGGCTTAGATGATCCCCTGCTTTATCCTCCCAAGGAGCTGGGACTACAGGCGTGTGCCACCACAGCCAGCTAATTTTGTACTTTTTTATGAGACAGGGTTTTGCCATGTTACCCAGGCTGGTCTCAAACTCCTGGGTTCAAGCAATTCATACACCTCAGCCTCTAGAAGTACACAGAGCAAGTCTGTCTCTTCATTCTTAATTCCGACTCCAGCAGCCACCAAGTCCTTACTCTCCAACCTGTGAAAGATCTTGTGAGTTTTTGGTTTTTGTGGGATTTATTTTTTTCTTTTTTTGAGACAGAGTCTCCCTCTGTTGCCCAGGCTGGAGTGCAAGTAGCACAATTATAGCTCATTGCAGCCTTGAACTCCCTGGTTCAATAGATCCTCCCACCTTAGCTTCCTGAGTGGCTGAGACTACAGGTACACCACCACACCAGCAGCAACAATATATAGACCACTTGGGGTAAAATGACTATTTGTCCTATTATTTTGGGAAGAGACTCTGAAAGGATTCCCATTGTGTGTGTACAGGAAAGAGTAAAATCCTGGATGTATAGACATGTCCCTGGGTACGGGAGACAAAGCTAAGAGTGAGTAGAAATGATTAATTCAACCATTGTTATGTTAGAACACCCCAGGCAAAAAGAAGAGAGCCGAGCCAGGGACCAAGTGAGGTAGGTAACAGAAACCTGTGTTCCCAGGTCAGTCTGTCCAGGAACCTGGCTGAGATGGTGATTGATACCAGGCCTAGGCTAGAAATGAAAGGAGCTTTTTCTTTCTTCTTCTTTGTCTTGTGTTTGAACTTTTTTTGGAGCAAAAACTGGAGTGTGGCAAAAAACAGAGCTGTGGTTTTCGACCAGGGTGATTTAGCCCCTCCCCAGCCCCCAGGAAAATTTGGCAACATCTGCAGTCATGTTTGGTTGTTAAAACTAGAGGATGGAGCCCAGTGTGGTGGCCTGTGCAGGTAGTCCCAGCTTCGCAGGAGGCTGAGGCAGGAGAGTTGCTTGAGGCCAGGAATTTGAGGCTGCAGTGTGCTATGACCACACCTGTGAATAGCCACTGTACTCTAGCCTGGGCGACATAGTGAGACCCCCATCTCTTAAAAAACAACAACAAACAAAAAAAAAACTAGAGGATGGTGCTACTGATATCTAGTGGGTAGAGAGACCAAGGATGTTGCTAAACACCCTACAATGCACAATTTAATCTCTTTCTACAAAGATTATCCAGCCCCAAATGTCAGTAGTACCAAGACTGAGAAATCCTGCTTGAAAAGAAAAGGCAAGAAAACACTTGGCAATAATGCTATTGCATGGAAGAGAAGGGAGTATGGTATTTACTGTACTATTTGTCCATTGTTTCACTTGCCCGTTGAGATGTTACTTTGAAAACTCCTCTCTGTGAGTCTGGAATCTATCGAGTAGATTAAGAAGGTCAAAGGCTTTTTATCAGTAATCAGTGTTTTTGTGCATTCTTGAAAGGGCAAGGGTTGTCATAAGAAAGAGCAGAAAGCACTTCATGTAAATCACTTTTTTTTATATATAATCCCAGGAAGCTTTTAAAAACTAATTTCATTAAATTTAGTGGTGCAAATAGCCAGGTGATTTTTTTTATTCCATGGTCAAAGCTAGGGAAATGAGTCAGGGTGGTGTGAGGTGTGAAGAGAAGATAAATAACAGAGCTTCTTTCTGGCTTTGCTTTTTATAGTGTCAAGATTTTTTTAAACGAAGTGAATCCTTTTGTATTTGTCCTAGTATTCTTTTGTGTTTGTCCCCAGGCCTTAGAATGACTTCCCAGTGCAAGATTCAGAGGCATCACTATGTACCTATGTCACTGACCCCACTGTTTATTTTCCAAATATTAGGTACTTTGGGGGAACATGACGAGGGAAGCTGTGTTGTGGCTGCCCATGAGGGTGGGTGATCTGGCTGAAGGTCAGGATGGCTGTGAGGTCACCAGATCCCTAAGGGGCTTGAGGGAGGAAGATCAGTCCTCCGTGAAGAATCAGATGGACTGGAAGTAAAGGCAGAGAAGCTAAGCATGTATCTTGGACAGCTTTCTTCTTCTCTTTCTTTTTAAATATTTTTTATCGTGACTGACTGAATTAGTGAACTCGATTTTTATGAGCTGCTTTGCAGACATGCAGAGAGAAAAACAGCTTGGCGGGAGTAGGGAAAGCGGGGAGGGATCTAAAGTAAATACTACCCTTGCCTGCAGTTTAGTTGTTGACAAAAAACAAACAGTTTCACCTGAGAAGCACGTGTAATATGTCAGGAAGAAAAAAGAGCAATTAGCAGTTTTCTTACATAAGATCTTCTTGATAGTGCAGTATTAATTTTAATCACTTAGGTTAAAATGCTCTTTTTTTAATTACTAGTCAATAAACTATGCATGTATTTGATGTTCACCCATGTCATGCTTTCCAAGGAAAGCATAGTTTCTTGGACCTCCCAGCTTCTAACAGTGAGGTTTCCTTGATGACATCTCCTGACTGTCCCACAGATCAGCAGTTCCTTTACGCTGATTCTTACTGTTTGTTCTATCTGCATGTCTGTGTATCTGTTTGCCTCCCTGCCTATCTATCTATCTATCTATCTATCTATCTATCTATCTATCTATCTATCAAGTTTCCTACATCTGCTGTAACAAGCTACCACAAAGTTAGAAGCTTAAAACAACAGATATTTATTGTCTCATGGTTCTGAGTTCCAGAAGTCTGAAATCAAAATGTTGGTCTGGCTATGCTCCTTCCAGAGGCTCTAGGGGAAAATCCTTCCATGCCTCTTGCAGCTTCTGGTGGCTCCAGGGACTCCCTGGTTTGTGGCTGCATGACTCCAGCCTCTGTCTCTGTTTTCACATGGCCTTTTCCACTGTGGCTCTGTCTTGTCCTCTTCTGTGTCTTATTAGGACACTTGTCATTGGATTTGGGACCCACCTAGATGATCCAGGATGATTTCATCTTGAGAGTGTTGACTTAATCACATCTGCAAAGACCTTTTTTTTTCCCCCAAATAAGGTCACATTCACATTCACAAGTTTCTGTGGTTAGGATTTAGATGTTTCTTTTAGGGGACCACCATTCAACCCACTGCTCTATGTGTCTGTCCATCATTTATCTGTTCAACTCTCAAAATCCTCTTTGTTTTTTGTTTTCCAGAGTGCTGAGTACACACTAGTTACTAATCATTATTATTATTAATTTGAAAATGTGGCCTTATTTTAAAGTGCCGCAAGTTATTTTCTGGGCTAATTGTCCCACCTGGTTTCAAAGATGTTTTATCATTGACTCTGAGCAATACATGGACATAGACACTCCACCCTTACAGAGCATATGTGTTTCAGACTAAAGACCCAACATCTAGTAGCCACACCTAAATGAGAAACAGTAAATTATATCATTATTATAACTTGTAAGATGCCTGTTTTTCTGGGTGTTGCTCCTTGGGCTGCAGTTAACTTCCTGCGTGGTCTTCCCTACACCTCCAGGAAGGTGCAAATGTCTCAGTTGAGTTGACTGTATTTATCCTTGATTAATGTATGTGCCCTAGAAGAAAGAAAAGCAATTGGTCAGAACTTTAAAAGTAGAGGGAGAGGCCAGGCACGGTGGCTTATGGCTGTAATCCCAGCACTTTGGGAGGCTGAGGCGGGCACATCACCTGAGGTCAGGAGTTCAACACCAGCCTGGTTTAACATGGCAAAACCCCGTTTCTACTAAAAATACAAAAATTACCTGGGTATTGTGGCAGTGCCTGTAGTCCCAGCTAGTTGGGAGGCTGAGGCAGAAGAATCGCTCGAACCTGGGAGGTAGAGATTGCAGTGAGCCCACATGGTGCCACTGCACTCCAGCCTTGGCAACAAGAGAGAAACTACATCTCAGAAAAAGGAGAAAACCATAATATCCAGATGTTTGTTCTTATTTGATTTGCTGAATTGAGTAAGTTACAAAGCAAGAACAGACATTTGCCATGTCCCCTCTGAGTTCTAGAAACAGCTTGGTAGAAAGGAAGGGCACATGTGGGTGGTGGGAGAACTTGGTCAAGAAACCTAGGCTCCAGCTTGCGGGCCAAGGCCTGGCCCTGCTGCCATCTGTGTGACCTTGAACAAGCCCCTGAATCTGGGCTAAAAAAAAAGCTGAAGTCTCCTACTATTTCAGGTATCAGATGGTTGAACCAATAGTTTTCCAACTGTGGTCCAATGTGCCGCGCACATGCGCTCTTCTCTTCCCTGACACAATCTACATGGGTTTTCTCTGTGATTAGAAACTGGGTCTAGCTTGGAATTAAGAAATGGTGGTGTTTTTGTTTCTTTTCATTCACCTACTTGCAGCGGAAAGCTACAAGGAAACACAGATGGTGAAGATTAAAGAGGAACCCATGGAGGTGGACATCCAGGACTCCCACGTCTCAATATCACCCAACCGGAATGTTGGCTACAGCACTTTAATCGGGCGAGAGAAAACCGAACCCTTACAGAAGATGCCAGAGGGCAGAGTACCCCCAGAGAGAAACCTCTTCAGTCAGGATATCTCTGTGAAGATGGCTTCCGAGCTCCTCTTTCAACTGTCGGGTATGTTTATGTACAGAAAAATGTCAATAATTGGAAATCATTGAAGGAAAAACCTTCTAACACAGTTTTTTTAAAAAACAACCTGAATTACAGAATTTTTTAGACAGAAATCAATTTTATTGCTTTAACACGCATACTGCCACCCAAACTAACTAGGTTAATAAAGTGTTGCCAAGTCGAATTCCTGCCAAACTTTCCCTAATAAATAGTTAAGAATCACTTGAAATTAAAACTCTATTCAATTCTGCGCAAATGATTCCTGTTGACTGGGCTAAACACCTCACCTCTAATTTTGTTTAGGGAGTTGATCTGATTAACAGCATTTTTGTTTTTGTTTTTGTTTTAATGTGCGAAAGATAAATTTCAGTGTATTCCAACAGTGACTGAATTACTTTGACTTCCAAATTAGTGTGGTCTGAATTAATGAGGTTTTATTGTATCTTGCCAAAACAAAAGCAAAACAAAGGAAGAAAAAGCAAAAGATGAAAGTATGAGGACTATTTCCAGCTGTAGCCTTAGTAGGACAGTTTTTATAAGCCAACTTTTTGTACTGCACATACTTACAGTTGAAAAGTGCAGTAATTACCAGCTCAGTGAAGTGTCAAGATGAAATAGTTAAGGATCGCAGTACCTAAGTTGTTCCTTTTGTCATCTCTTTCAAGCCACACACCACTTGTCCCTAACAAATTTAATATGCTTCTATTTTTTGCACATGATTGAGGTTGATGGTATATACATATATAAGATTCAGATAGAAATACATGCAAATACCTTGTCCAAAGTCAAGCACTGGCCTAAATATTAAAGTTTATGCATCAATAAAGTCTGTTACTAATGTTCGACAAACTCTGTTTTGTTATGGATAACAAATATAAAGCATCCATAAATTCTCTCTTAAGGAAGATACCAGGAAAGAGAAAAAAAAAAAAGCTAAAATCTGTCTGTCACCATAATAGCTCACCTTCTCATTGACCTGGCAACACAGCCCATAGCTGTGTAATAATCAGATGGTGCTGAAAACAGTGGCCTCCAAGTCCTCAAACAGGGAATGGATTTGTTTAGATCTCTGCAGTAGCTGAAATCACCAATTCTGTAAATTTAGTAAGACCCACAGATCTTTGCAAGCTCCAAAACATGCCAGTTTTTCTTTTTTGAAGGATGAAGCCTATTTAAAAACAATGTAACTTTAATAATGATTGAGGGGTTAAAATTTGCAAAAGTGAGACCTGCGTGGTTCTTTTCAGAAAGTCTGTCTCTAAACCATATGCTGTTGCAGTCTCCTATCAGCTAAAAACTTTGAGCGTTCTCACCCTGGCGCTGTCACTGCCTGGGTGACCTCAGACAAGTCATTTAGCCCCGATTTCCTGCTCTCTGAAAGAGTACTGGCTGTGAATCCAAATTCCCGCTCGTTGTCATTGTTGAGTGGACAGAAAGGAATTGTCCGTGCACACACACACGCAGTAGCTTCAGACTAGTAGTACAAAGTGCGAGACAGGTGTTGCAAATCTTTGTTTAAATTTTTCCAAAAATCCACAAGATTAAGAGTTTTTCACTTGCCCTGCTGTTTAAGTCTGAAACTCTAGAGTTGGCCAGGTTTTTTCTGGATATTGAAAGAAGCCATTGACAGCTGTGACCGTCAGGGTAGGGTCCTCACATTTGAACTGGATTGGGAAGGCCAGAGTTCAGTTTCTGTGTTCTTGAAAGCTCATTAAATAATTTCTGGCAGCTGATAGATATAGACCTCAAGCCATAGTAAGGGAGGGTCTACCTCTTCTTGTCTAAATGATATTTTTTTTTGTCGCTTATGACATTTATCAGAATAAATGCTGAATGACTGCAGCACCAAGAGGTCTTAGGCTGTTTTTATATCCCCTCTCACAAAGGGGCCTCACAGTACAGAATGCTTGAAGGTTGTCATCAAAGTCAGAGGCGGAACAGTTGCAACAACTGCAGTTTTCATGCTGAATCAGAGGAAAGCAGAAATTTTCAGCTGGGGAAAGATACAGTGGAAATAACTGTCTCTGCCCATAACTCTGTGTGTGTGTGTGTGTGTGTGTGTGTGTGTATGTGTGTGTGCGTGTATGTGTGTGTGTGTGTGTGTGTGTATGTACTTACTAAGGCCTCATTCAGATCAGACCACAAACTTGATATTTGTTATTAACTGTTTCTCTTTGATTGGTTTTTCTTTTTTTTTGAGACGGAGTTTCACTCTGTTGCCCAGGCTGGAGTGCAGTGGCAAAATCTTGGTTCATTGGAACCTTCATCTCCTGGGTTCAAGCAATTCTCCTGCCTCAGCCTCCCGAGTAGCTGGGACTGCAGGCACGTGCCATCACACCCGACTAATTTTTGTATTTTTAGTAGACACAGGGTTTCACCATGTTGGGCAGGCTGGTCTCGAACTCCTGACCTCAAGTGATTCGCCTGCCTCGGCCTCCTTAAGTGCTGGGATTACAGGCGTGAGCCACAACGCCCGTCCTGATTGGTTTTTAATAAAATATTTTTATGGATGCTATTGACATGCTTTCAATGATTGTCTCTTCCAGTAAGTTGGGGAGGATCTGGATGTTTAAAAAATCAAAAGAAAACCACAAAGGAAAAAGAGAGATATTGAGGGTTTTCTGTTTAAGGCTAAGAGATGCAAGTTGAGTGAGAACAACCTAAGAGGTGTATGTTTCATTCTTTCTCCTTACAGAAAAAGTGAGCAAAGAGCACAATCATACAAAAGAAAACACCATCCGGACGACCACCAGGTAGGCCACTTTGTGTGGAGTTCCTCCAGAACACCCAGTGTGGGCCACCAGCGCGTAACACATGTTGAATGTTGTCCCCAAACCGCTTTCTCCCACCGGGTTCAAAGGAGTCACACCTTTTACACCATTTTCTAACAGGATTTCTCAGGTGGTAGAAACAATACAGAAATAAAGGAGGAAGACCACTAATATTTACTAAACATCTAATAGATGCACTTTGCTGGGGAATTTTCCATACATTATTGTTTTGCATTCCTGATAGTAATTTTGTGAAGTAGATTATCATCCTCTATGCAGAAGTCTCCTGGCCTGAGAGTTGAGCTGGATGGCTCAACTGGGACTGGGGGCTGGGTCTGTATCTCATGGAGGCCTCCTTCTGTCTTATTGCAACCCTGCTCCTAATTGCCTCTGTGACTATAGGCTGATAATTTGTCACCAAGGATATCCCAACTTTTTTTTATCCTCCCAGCATTATTTGGAAGGCAGGGATTTTAAAGAAAACCTAGGCATTACCATTCAGGACATAGGTGTGGGCAAAGACTTCATGACTGAAATGCCAAAAGCAATGGCAACAAAAGCCAATATTGACAAATGGGATCTAATTAAACTAAAGAACTTCTCCACAGGCAACCTACAGAATGGGAGAATATTTTTGCAATCTATCCATCTGACAAAGGGCTAGTATCCAGAATCTACAAAGAACTTAAACAAATTTACAAGAAAAAAAACAAACAACCCCATCAAAAAGTGAGCAAAGGATATGAACAGACACTTCTCAAAAGAAGACGTTTATGTGGCCAACGAGTGTATGAAAAAAAGCTTACCATCACTGGTCATTAGAGAAATGCAAATCAAAACCACAATGAGATACCATCTCATTCCAGTTAGAATGGTGATCATGAAAACATCAGGAAACAACAGATGCTGGAGAGGATGTGGAGAAATAGGAATGATTTTACACTATTGGTGGGAGTGTAAATTAATTCAACCATTGTGGAAAACAGTGTGGCAGTTCCTCAAGGATCTAGAACCAGAAATACCATTTGACCCAGCAATCCCATTACTGGGTATATTATACCCAAATGATTATAATCATTCTGTTATAAAGACACATGCGCATGTATGTTTATTGCAGCACTATTCACAATAGAAAAGACTTGGAACCAACCCATCAGTCTTAGACTGGATAAAGAAAATGTGCCACATATACACCATGGAATACTATGCAGCCATAAAAAAGGATGAGTTTATGTCCTTTGCAGGACATGGATGAAGCTGGAAACCATCATTCTCAGCAAACCAACACAAGAACAGAAAACCAAACACTGCATGTTCTCGCTCATAAGTGGGAGTTAAACGATGAGAACACATGGACACAGGGAGGGGAACATAACACACTGGGGCCTGTTAGAGGGTGGGGGGTTAGGGGAGGAATAGCATTAGGAGAAATACCTAATGTAGATGATGGGTTGATGGGTGCAGCAAACCACCATGGCACATGTATACCTATGTAACAAACCTGCACTTTCTGCACATGTATGCCAGAACTTAAAGTATGTTTTTAAAAATTGCGAGAAAATTTATATCATTCACCCTGTGAGCAAGGTAGTTTTCCACTTGCCAAAGGCAGTCTGAGGAGGTCAGCCAGTGTAGACTGCCCACCATCCATCTGCCACTGTGAAAAGAGGAGGACAGGCCAGTGCTGCTGCTCCCATGAAGCCTTGAAGTCCACCCAAACCTGAAACATTGTAGGCAAGAGCCAACAGGTGAAAACCCCACCACTACAGAAAAGGAGCTCAGAGGAAACACATTCTCCATCTTGGAAGGACCATTCTCCACATTCTCCACCTTCAAACCTCCCTCTAGTTTCTGAGTTAGCTCAAGATACGAGCTTTACAGCATGATCAAGAGCAATACGAGTTTTTAGGATGAATAACTAGGAACAGTGGGAACTAGCTGGTAGCTACCAAGGAGTCTTTAAATCAAGGAACTTTGCTTCCCTGAGCAAACAGAGAAAGATTCTTCCTGATGGGAGCAGTTGTTGGGTTTTGTGTTTCTAATCATTGCAACAAAAGGGAAGTGATATTTTTCTTTATGGTGTGTTATTAACTGACCTCAGAGAATCATCAGGCCTGTGGACAGTACTCTTTTAAACTTTAACCTGAGGTTTTAAAATAAAAATTCCATTAATTGGAGTTAAGGAATATCAAATTTCAAACAGTAATTAAAACAGAGCCAGCTTGCCTCACAATGGGTTTATTTATTTATTTTATTATTGTTTTTTTGAGACAGTCTCACTCTGTTTCCCAGGCTGGAGTGCAGTAGTCCTGTTTTGGCTCACTGCAGCCTCGGCTTTCCAGGCTCAAGCCATCCTCCCACCTCGGCCTCCCGACTAGCTAACACTACAGGCATGTGCCACCATCCTCTGCTAATTTTTATATTTTTTTTGTAAAGACGGGGTTTCGCCATGTTGCTCAGGCTGGTCTCAAACTCCTGAGCTCAAGCAATCTGCCTGCCTCGGCCTTCCAAAGTGCTGGGATTTCAAGGGTGAGCCACAATGATCAGTTCACATTAGATTTATATAGATTAGGGAAAGGAACCTCGTTCTAATAGAACAGAAAAGTGGTTATGTCTTACCACTCTTTGTCTTAAGTCTTGTGTCTGTATATAAGTACACAGATAGAAAATGAGACTAGGAAGATGGACTGCAGATTGTATTGGGAAATGGCTTTGGGGAGACGGAAAGGCTATTTTGTATGTTAAATAGGAGATGTGAGCTCCCATAGAGTCCATCCTGCCTCCTCCTACATCTAATGTTAAGGCTATTTAGTGTATCTGTTTGTGTCTGTGGATCTAAACATTGATGAAATTGGCCAGATTAGCAGTCCTTGAAAGACAGCAGACTAAAAATAATAAATGTTCATTTTTATTTGCTGCCATAGGATTCTTGTCATAGGTTAAGTCCCCTAGAGATGGAGATTCTCATGGAAGTGCTTTATTGAGGTAATACTCCCAGAAGAACCTGTAGGGAGGTGATGGGGGCAGAAGAGGAAAGGAGAAGGAGAAGGAGCTGAGAGCAAGGATGTGGTTTTAGCTGGTTTCTAACTTCAGTTCCATCCCCCAGGAGGTCCACTAGCTTCAGGTCATCCCCTACAGGGCATGTATAACCTCCCATGTGATTGGGTTCCAATGGGGACAGCGGTTCTCACAGTTATTAGGCAACACTTATAGCAACTCCAGGGTGGGTACACTAGTGCCGGAAGGAGGATCTGGGCAGGACCCCGATAGCATGATCTGTGGAGGTTTCTGCTGGCCCTTTAAGATTACATAACATTTCTACAACAAAAAGACGTGCTGCAAGACTGTATTATTTTATGCTTTTCAGGTGTTCTCTGGGAAGACGTAAGAGGAGGCCTCAAATTGGCCCCATACAAGGATTTTAATGTGCCTCAAATCTAAACTGCCTTGGCTGGAGCTGAAGCATGATTATAGGATAGAAGAGAAAAAAAAATTTAACCATTTGGCAAAAATGATGCAATCTTTAAATTCTCCTCTTGCTGGGAGATTATGAGTAAGAGGAAATCCGAATTAGATTTTTTGCCCAAAGCAAAGGAAGAGGTTCTGCCTGTGAGCCCTCGGCATGATATGGTGTATAGAAATCAGCGTTAAGGAATTCTTGGCTTATAATTCTACAAAGTCCTCGGTGTGTGTGTGGTTTTTTTTCTGAGTAGAGGCAACTTGCTCAATTAGCCTATCCACAAATAGATCTCTTTTTTACCTCTTGCCTTATTACTTTAGGTGGAATAGGATCAAATTTTTTTATGCCAAGAAATTCTCTTTAACCTGAGTTAACTGATATCAGGAACAGAAAAAAAAAATGCCAACTTTCTTTCTTCTTTTCTGACTCCTGTTTTAGAAGGAACTCTCACTTTACACATACAAGATCAGTGTGTAGATTATGTTTTAAGGTGTGATTTGTGATACATTTCAAAAAGATTTATATCAAGCCTCTGAGTTTCTGTATCTGCAGATTTTTAAGTACTTAATGGAGTGTTTATTCAGTAATCATATCCTCTGTGTTTGATTTCTTAGAAGAAACTGACAATTCGGAAGGATGGTTTGTGATTGGAATCAAATTCAGAATTTTTTGCTCTTTGAGAGTAGCTAGGTGTGTTTATGATAGTTTAATTTGTAAAGGGTAGGTCTGGTATGCTGGCCTCAGCGCAGCACTGAGATCAAGTCTTCCCTTGCCCTTCTCATGCTGGTGAACGCCTACGCTCCTCCATTTCTTGCCATCTCCTCATCCTAGGGTCTGGATATCCAAGGACATGAGGTGGAGAGAAGAGACATAAAATTAAAGAAAGGAGCTGACTCTATCCCTGCCTTTTATAAACCCACAGCTTCCCTCACAATTGTTTATCATTATTGATCTTGATGCTCATTTCAACCACAAGAACTAATGAAAAGTATAGCAACCCAAGAGGAAACACTCTGTAGCTTAGCATTCCAATACGTGTGCTGATGCCTGTGTCCTGCACCAAGAAAACACGAAGTCCACGGATGTGTGCTGTTAATTCTTTATCCCGTAAGTGCTGGTGACTGCACTTTCCTCATCATCAGATCCTCCCTCCTCACACCTGTCCAGTGGCAACTCTGCTCCGTTAATACCTCTGTTATACGATGGGTAGATAAGGAGTGTGAAAATGATGGGAAACAGCATTCTTTGTTAGTGATTTTTTTAAGGGGTTTAGGTGAAACTAAAGGTTGAAACTAATAACTATTAAGTTTCTGGATCACTGGTTTTCTACCACATTTTAAAAAACTCTTATAATGGAAAATTTCAAACATATACAGAAGCATGTGTCATCCAGTTTAAACAATTATCAGGTAATGATTTATGATGTTTTATCTGTCTCCCTCCTCAATTTCCCCCTCCCTGTAGGTTATTTTGAAGCAAATCCCAGACATCATTTTAAGAACTGGTTTGAGAATACTCTTTTGTTTTTATCCTAAGAACTTAGACTCAGCTGCTTAAATTAGGATAATCTTCCCAAAAGTAAAGGAGAAAAACAATCCACCAAACCACACCATGTAGCCAGGCAGAAAAATCAATCTACTTAGCAGCTGGAATGATTGAATCATGTGGTCCTGCTCACCAATGCCTTGACCTTGTCCCTCCACCCTTGTTTGTGTCCTCATCGGGGCACTTCCCATTGAATCAGTCCTTTAGATGGAACTTCACTGTAAATGCTAAAACAGCAGTCCTTTTCCCTGTTTAACCTCTGAGTCTAGAAAATTCAAGCCAAGTGTAAAGAAGGCTATGGGTCTTTGAGATACTGTGTGGACTGAGTGTTCTTAATGCCATTCTATCTGACAAATGAGATGAGGAGATAATCCTGGCCAGACCCATGAGAACAGAAGGACCAAAAATTTGAGAGTAATAAAATCCTGATTTTTCTATTTCCTTTCCCAGCACAAGCCTAGGTTCTGCAGGGAGCAGATAACTGGCTACTATGATCATTTGGTAGATGAAAATACATGAGGCATGATATCATAATCAGATCTCAAAGTTTAATGGAATAAAAAGAAGATCTACATCCTTTGACATGGACCATCACCCCACCAGATGCTGGATAAGATCGAAATAGGAAAATGGAACCCTAGAGTAAGAATCAGATAGCTCCTGGCAGGTGAATTGGACATGTTCGATGTTGTGTAACACCATGAACTTCAAACAATGGCTGCCAAGAACCCTCTCTTGGTTATTTGTTCTCTCTTTTTCCCATTAATAATTGAGTGTCCGTGGGGATATAAGATTGCAGGCCTATAAGAAATACTTCTCACACCTGGCTTGCTTTCTTCCAAAAGCAAAGAAGAGTTCACCTGAATTGTTCTTTTCTCCATTACTAGACAAAAAGCAGACGTGGGAAAATCAGAGAAAGATAGACTCATATCATGCTGTGCAGACCAATATTTAATTTGCCCAATTTTCAGAATTTGAAATGCAGGCTATTTTTCTGTGATTTAGATAATGGCACATAGTGTTTACTAAAAGACATATTCACTTGGAATCGTCTAATGTAGAATTTTCCTTTGTGATGGTTTGGATGCGTGTCCTTAAATATTTATGATTCAGTAATAGAAATTGCACAAATTTGTAAAAGCATGATGTGCTGCGTCAATTCGCACAATTTTCCCTTATCATTTATTCGGAAGGAATAAGAGAATCATGCTATATTACCTTATAAAGTAAAATATTACTTTCAGAGAACACTAAATTAGACAGAAGCAATTAAGAAAAGCAACCAGAAACAGAGCAAATGAAAGTGATATTTGAGGATATCTCCATATATTCTCTTTACCCTTTGCATTTTGTGACTTTAAAATTAAATGCAATGAGCATTCTATTTCCAAAGAATGGAAATTGCTACTAATTTCATGGAGTCCCTTCAGTTAGGACATTCATTTATTTTTGGTGAACTCAAGGCTGTTTTGGGGCCACATGGTGCCATTGTACATTTTAAAAAGACTGCCTCCCTTAGTACACTGCCATCTACTGTAATATTGTCACAGTAAATCTGATGTCTGTGATATTAACTCATGCCCCTCTAGATATGGTGCTTTTGTGCAGTGCACAGCCTACACCACTATCTGCAGCTGCCCTGACACACATGCTGACTTGAGAGTCTTTTCATTGGCAATACATTCTTTGCAACGTATCTTTGAATTTCTACTTTTCAAAGAAATTAAAACTGATCCTTGAAAGCAATGGAGATACACACACACACACACACACACACACACACAGCCTGAAACTACTTAGTGCGTTGTTGCCATTTGGATTTCGTTTTCCTTCCCATTTCACCAAGCCCTTTCTCAGTACTTTTTCCTATTTCTGTACTCCATTGTCCTATCAATAAATATCTACCTTTTTGCCCTCTACCATTTTTCGTCCCATTCATGACATTGATACTGAATTGTTATGTTGGACAACATGCTTCCAGAATGGTTCAGTGTTGTGTTCCTTTTAAGAGGCAAATTTAAATCTCCTTTTCGGGATCTGAAGAGGGCTGTGCCTTTCTTTTCTTTTCCCATGGACACTCTCATCTTTATTTCTACTAGCTTGCAATAGTATTCTCTTGCTTTTATAACTCTTAATAGTCAGGAATGAAGTGTGAATTGGTAAGTCTCTGTCAGTAGACATCCAGAGGCTGTATTCCTCTCTAGCTACCTTTGGCAGGTTACGCAAGATAGATATAACCAAAAAGTATATGTGGCTTAAGTGCTGTTCTTATCTGGAATTTTCTCTCAATAGTGTCTTTATGGTTATTACTGGAAATATATCAGGCTTTCAAGGGTTGACCTCTGTGAAGCAGCCCTCTTGCATGATGAGGTGGGCCAGGAGGCCATCCACATTGTTTCACTAGTAACATCTGTAACTTCCACATGACGGAGTCTTGAGTCACTGCAGAGAAGACTAAGTTCATCCATTCTCAGCTCACCTCAGCAGAAAGCTCATTGTCTTTGTTTGTGTATAAAGTCAGATTCCTGTGGGAGATCCTCCACGAGCTGACATTTCGAGTATCCGGACGTGCAGGCTTCACTTCCTTGGTCTGCGGTTGGCTCTGGCTCCCCCGGTCTGGCCTCTGCACTGCAGAAGCCCTCGACAAGGCCTGGCATTGTGCTCCTTGTCCCGAGAAGTTTCCTGGCTCCACAGTGCGTGAATGCTAGAGCAGCGGCAACAGGAACTTGTTCCTTGAAAACTCAGTGTTAGGTTGTACATATTGGCCCACCTTTAAGACAGTCTGAAATAGGACGCATTTATACTTTTCAAAGAGGGAAACAGAAAACATGAACAATACGTATATTTTCCTAAGATTCTCTGTTTTTGCAATATTGCATACAACCTCTTCCACAGCGTTCAGACTTCTGAAACTGAAGCAGACTGGTACTGAGGGTCATAACTGAGATGCACTTGTTTCTGCCTGTGCCTTTTACAACTGTCCCTCAGAGCTTTCTCTTTAAAAAACCAAGTCTTTTCAAAAGTAAAGGATCCTAAACAGTAAAATTTAATCGTTGTTTTTAACTTTTAAAAGTAACTTGTTTCCAGATAATATGGGCGCACATAAAGAAAAAAACATACTTTTAGTCCTGCTAGCTAGAGACAGCCACTGCTAAGTTGGTGGCGTGTATAAGGATACACGCCACCAACTTAGCGGTGGATTTTTTTCCATTTATATATGTATAAATTTGTATTTATAAGTCTATATTTATATGTGTGTAACTGAATCCTAATACATATACAGTTTTATAATCTTCTGTTTTCACCTAGGAATATATAAGGTTGTCCATTTTTCCATGGACATTCTATTATTCTTTTAATATTTGCATAGTATTCAGTGTTTGCCTGTGTTACACTTTATTTAATCAGTCCCTTGTTATTGGATTTCAAAGGTCTCCCCCCAAAAAAATCATTAATATAAATAATGCTGGGATAAAATGACTCAAAACAGCATTCACATTTATCAGGCTTTTGGTACAAATTGTCAAAATGAATTTTAAAAAGATTGAATCTGCAATAACAGTTTTCATGAGAGACAGACAGAGACTCAGAGAATGTTTCAAAGGCCTGACCAACTCTGTGCTTATCATTAAAATTTTTTTAACAATTGAAGGGTGAAAAATTATGTCTTCCATTTAAAATCTTTTCATTTATTGATTCCTAGTGCTTTTAAGCATTTTGTTGATGGGGAGACATTTGTATCTGCTCTTTTGTGTTTTTTGTTTGTTTGTTTTTGAGACAGGGTCTTGCCCTGTTGCCCAGGCTAGAATGCAGTGACACAGTCTCAGCTCACTGTAGCCTCTACATCCTGGGCCCAAGTGATCCTCCCACCTCAGCCTCCCAAGTAGCTGGGACTACAGGCATGCACCACCACCCTCGGCTAATTTTTGTATTTTTTGTAGAGACTGGGTTTCTGCCATATTGTTGCTTAAGCTGTTCTTGAACTCCTGGGCTCAAGTGATCCTCCTGCCTTGGCCTCCCAAAGTGTTGGGATTACAGGCATGAGCCACCATGCATGACCTTGTATTTTCTTTTACTGTCATTTCTTATTCTGTTTGGTGGCTTGTCTGAGTTGGATTTTTTGTTTCGTTGTTGCTACTGGTTTTTCATTATTATGAAATTTTTAAATCCAAATAGAAAGAATGAAGTAATAAATCACTATATTCCCATCACCCATATTGAACAAACATCAACATTTTGCCACACTTGGTTTACCAGTTCCTTTTCCCCCTATATTTTAAATCACATGCCAGATATCAAACATTCATTCCCAGATTCTTTGGTATATATCTCTAAAAAGTAAGGAGATTTTCCATGATACTATTTCACATCTTAAAAAATTAGCAACACCTTTAGTTTTTAATTGCTGCAAAGTTTCTGTTTGATTGGCTCCAGCCAAGTGCGCAGCCACATCAGTGAATCGGAGGAGAGGAAACCCATCTTAGCTTCCTTGTCATCTCCAAAACTTAAAGAAGAAAATCTGCTGCCTAGATACTAGTAGAGTGATGGAGTACCCTTGAGTCTCCTCTGCCACAGCCCCATTTAGAAACCCACTGAATCTGCAATGCCAGACTCAATTTTTAGATAAATGCCCCAGCTGAAGCTTGCCAACGTATAGGGATTAATCCAAGTTTTATTCACAATAGCCCCTCTTTCTTTGAAAATGTGTGAGCCCAACACGATCAATGACCTAGTTTTCAGGCCTAACCGACTGGGGTCACAGGAGGTCTCTGTTATGTCCCTTGTATGGTCAAATAAGGCATTTTCTCTTTCAGATGGTCAGGGTTGTCTTCAGGGCAGAGACTCACAGTCATTTTTAATCTTGGGCACTCTTGTCCACCCCCACCTTCCCTAACCTGCCACCCGGAGTTCTTTTCATTACAATAAATAAAATCCTTTAGGAACAGCAGTCCTCATTTCTGTGGTATTGAAAAGGGAAGAGCAGTGTTCATGTGTACCATTAAAACTATTTTCTTTCATTATAGATTACCTTTTTAATCGACTGCAAGAATGTTAGTAAGACAACTGGCCCTGAGTATTATACATAACATGTTAATATCTGGACACATTTCAGAAGCAACAGCTATAAAACTTCTTATTCAGAATGAATAAGGAAGTTAGGAAGACCACATATGGTCCTAGGCTGCAGAGACTGATTGCTACCACAGAACAGAAGTACTGTATCAGAGTTTCCTTCTGTATTTCACATGATACTGATGTACCTGTATAGAGTGTTGGCATTTTGTTTATTAAAGTATTTGAAAATGTTTTACAAAAATATGTAGAACTAAGCCGCTAATATATTTCAGATACAATCACTTATAAATATATTACACAACATGTACAAATATAAATATATAAAAAGAAATATTAAGCATCTATTATTCTAAGTTATTAGCAAATAAATTAATAAAAGGAAGTAATATTTGAGAAAAACAAAATCATTAAAAGTGAAGAAAACTGCATTAATCGTGAAAATTAAGTTGAAAATGAAATACTGTTATTAGATCTTTTTAAAAAGTGGAATATCTAAAAATAAAGTGTTTTTTGAGTGTAAGCTTATTTTCATATAAGCTATTCCAGCTTCCCCAAGAGTGTCTTCTGACCTTAAAGTACTTGAGGAAATGCTGAGGAGATAGTCATAACTAATTCAAATATTTCCTTTTTTCCTTATCTTTGAATAATCCCACCTTTCTTAGTTGATATGCTTGAGAAGCATTTAAACAAACAAACAAAAAAACACCCTTTTTCTCCTTTGGCAAGGCCTGTAATCTGTTATTATTAGCAAGCTTTAGTTTTTCTTCAGAGGCATTTCTGGTTTGTTCTCGTTTCCTTTAGTGTCATTATATGAAACATAGACTTGGAGATTCCATATGTAAGTTACCTGTATCTATTTTAATTCTGTAACATGCATATTCCACATATTCAAAAGATTTTTGAACTAAAGTCAGATTAATTCTTGAGATAACTTTGGTCTGTTGCCTGCCTTTTCTTGCGGCTTTTGCAGACATGGAATACTGATTTCTCAACTGCTGCTTCCTTTCACTTCAAAATGTTAATGCCGTGTGTAACTCCTGGAGGGTTTCTCAAGGTCTAAGTGATTCAGAGGTCAGAGTTTTAAAAATACTGGTTCAGTGATTATGGACACATCTATGGTATTTCAGTTCTTAAAAAAATAGCATGATATATCAACATGGAAAACCAGTATTGCAGTGGCTTAATAACTGGGTCTGAGTAGAGAGGAGGAAGATGCTGTTACCAGGAGGGATAGAAAAGCCACCAGGTGAGGGGCCCAGGGGCTGAGGTCTGCGGGGGAGCAGGTAGCAGTTAGAGAGAGAACAGGTTGGCTCCCAGAGAACTGTTCTACCCCACACAGGGACTTCCAGCTCTCTTTTTGCAGTATACTTTCTCAGACATATATCTATGTCAGATAACTTGTTTTTAAAATTTCTTTAAAGTAACACAAAAGAAAATAAAAATTGCCCCAGATTCTTCTGGACCTGTTTCACCCAGCTCTCAAAAGAAATCTGTAAACCCTGTTAGGTCGCATAATATATGGCTGAATAGATAATCGAATACTTTTACTTGATTAATTCACTGAATAATTTTTTTTAAGATTCACTATTTAAAAAAAAATTACTGAAGTAATTTGTCTCTGCACAGATAGAAGTCAGACTATCACTTTAGGATGATTTGCCAGAAACTCTTACATTTAATAGAATTTCATGCCACCCTGATCTATCTAGGCCCTTCTGAGTTCTAAGTAAAAACACATTACAGTGCAGTCTTTTTTTCTTTGTTTAATCTTTTTCTTTTCTATTTGTCATTCCCAAGTTTAGTCTTGAAAGTAACTGTCTCTTAGGAAAAAAAAAAATCTGTTTCTTCTCTATTGCTCCTTTAAAACTATTGCATCATTACCAAACCAAGGTATTTTCTGAACTTTCTCTCACAGTCCGTACTCACCTTTTCTTTTCTCTTTTGGTTTTGTTATTGCCGTCAAAATGAGAATCCCTGTAACGTTTGGTTTTATTGGTGGCACATGGGGAGGGTTGGTTTTAAGTAGATGGGCCTCCTCTTCCACATGAAGCAAAACTCCCTGTTGGTCCTCAGGTGTTAAAGGTGGAAATACTGGTGCCACAACAGGCACTTAGCAAAATGTATCGCTATTTAGAGCCATAATCTTTTATGGACTGTTTTATTATTTATTGTAAATCTTTTCCTTTCTCAGCCCTGTGCTGCTGACCCCACAGCCCATGCCTGCCCTGGAATTGTCCATTCACTGTGACAGCGCTGACCCTTCATATCTTAGCCCTTAGAGGTTTTCTACAGGAGAAAAATCAAAATATGCTTTCCACAGCCATTTCACTTGTATCTAGAAAAAGAAAATCAAATAGATAAAAGTTTTCTAAGATTGTATTTTCTAAATAACAAACTCAGGGAAAGTAACAGGGGGATTGGGCTGTTTAAGTCCATACCATCAACTTCCAGATGCTGCTACTGAATAGTTGCTGAATATTTATATGAATAATGTTAAGTCTTCCAGGACCCTGTCTTTGACCCAGGCCAAAGGGAATATGTTGAGGTAGATGATGATTTTGTTGAGTGAAAATAAGTGATAATCCCCTCCCGATTAGCTATTTCCACCTCCTCCTCTATGAACTTTTCACCAAAAATATTAACCAGAAATAAACCTCTTTTTTTTTTTTTCTTTTTTCCACTTCCTTGGCTTACTTTCTGGATGGAGGGGTTTTTTCATAATAAAATGACTAAAGTTTAGGCAGCTGGAGATTCAGAAGCAAGGGCTGTATGGTGTTCACGAACTGGCTCCTTTTCTGGTAACTGGCTGAAGTCACCAGTTGGAGGACAGTACAAACATGCATGGCGGCACGTCATAAAGTCTGATGCATTTTATAGATTGTTTTCCTCTCTGGGAAGATGCAGCCCACTTCATCCTGTGTCCAGTACCTCCTGGAACTTGCCTCTCCACTGCCTCTCCAACAGTGACAGTCACTGAACAGCGTGAATGAGGTGTGTCAGCCACACCGCCCCTTACAGAAGTGCTTTGTCCACCACAAAGCTGGGCATCACCTGAGAACGTATGTGCTTCTGTACCTTATGGTCACCGTGAGGCATAGGTGAAGAAAAGAAACTTACGGAATACGATCTTGGCATTCTAAAATGAACTTTCATGGCACAAAGTTACACGTGGAGTGTCTTCTGTTTTCTTAGCACCTTGGGCAGAGAGTTAAGGATAACCAATAGGTGTTATTGGAGCTCTAATCCCATGAAGCAAGCTCTGGACTATAGGGCATGCTCCAAGTTTAGTTTTTGCTCCTTCCTGAAGCCTGAGGCTAATCTGGGCAGCAGAGTAATTAATACACAGATGTGTATGTAGCCATAGTGCCACCATGCGCTTTATAGCTTTGGCGAAATCGAAGCTTGCAAACAGCTAACAACCTCGTTACCTTCCTTCTTCATTTAGAGTTAATAGCAGAGACAGGCTTGCTTTCAGAAGCAGTGGTGAATGTTTAAGAGTTACAAATTGACCAGGCCCATGAGTGGCAGAAGTTTTAGAAAATTGGGCATATCTTAACTTTTATAGGAAAATAACAACAAAAATTATTTTTACTTGCTCTGTTTCTCAGTAGAAAAGTCGTTCAGCTTCCTTCAATACCTTTATACTGAAATGGCTGCTCTCTACTCCCCTCCAGCTCCCCTTTCTCTGTCTCTTCCCTTTCTCCGTCTGTTCCAAGGATTCATGGGTCTCTATTGTTCGTAAATTCCTTAGGTGTTAAGAGACCAGCAAAAGGCAGAGTAGCTGAGCAGGAAGGAGTGCAGATGGGGAAGCCATCATGCTCAACTCATGGGCATGGGCCACTACATAACTTCTGTGTGCCTAAGTCTTTACATCTGTAAAATTCGTATAATGCAGTGGTCCCTCCTTACCCACAGGGAATATGTTTCAAGATCCATAGTGGTTGTCCGGGCATGGTGGTTCACGCCTGTAATCCCAGCACTTTGGAAGGCCAAGGCAGGCAGATCACCTGAGGTCAGGAGTTCGAGACCAGCCTGGCTAACGTGGCAAAACCCTGTCTCTACTAAAAATACAAAAATTAGCCAGGCATGGTGGCACACCCTTGTAATCCCAGTTACTCTGGAGGCTGAGGCTGGAGAATAGTTTGAATGGAGAAGGCAGATGTTCCAGTGAGCCAAAATCGCGCCATTGCACTCCAGCCTGGGCGACAAGAGCAAAACTCTGTCTCAAAAAAGAAAAAAAGATCCACAGTGGTTGCCAGAAACCACAGATAATACTAAACCCTATATACACAATGCTTTTTCCTATGCATACATATCATAAAGTTTAATTTATAAATTAGGCATAGTAAGAGATTAACAACAATAATAAACTAGGACAATTATAACAATATTCTGTATAACAATATTCTTATTCTGTAATAAGAGTTATGCTAATGTGCTGTCTCTCTGAAAACATTTTATTGTACTGTACTGGGGATAAGTGAAATCACAGAAAGCCAAACTGTGGATAAGGGGAACTACTATAATAATGGTAGCTACTCTCATAGGGTTCTTATGAAGACCAAGTGAAGTTGATACACACACAGCATTTTAAATCAGTGCCAGATACTTAGTGTGTGCTGCTGCTTTTTATTGAGCATGTACTATGTACTGAGAACTTTAACGTGAAGTATCTCATTTGAATCCTTACAGCACCCCACTAAAAGATGGCATTGTTAAAACTCTTTTTCAGTGATGAAACTGAGGCTAGAGGGGTTATTGATTGGACAAAGGCCCCTTAACTATGAAGTGACCAATATGGAATTCATACTTCGATTTTTCTGATTCCAAACTCTCTGCAAAACCACCACACTCCCCACCTTCTGGCATGAACGGATCTGAATGCAGAGCATGGCGGCTGTGTGTTTGGCCTGAGACCGATTCTCTGTTATCCTAATATCTTCTCTTTGTAGATAAGACTTACACCACCCTTAAGCTGCCTCCCATTCTGAAAGTTTCTCCATTGATTCTTTGCCCCCACAGAAACATTGGCAGCCCTTTTGTGCATTTTTAGTATCTAGCAGGACTCCCTTCTAATTCTCTGCTCCCTCAAAAGAAATCTTTTCTTTTCTATGCAGGATAAAGCGGGCATCCAGGGTAGAAAATTATTTTGAATGTTGTTTCCCTCAGTGTTTGTCTCTCTTTCAATTCAATTTCTTCGGAGCAGCTCAATGACAATAGGGCTCCACTCCTCACATCAGTGGGAATCTGCACTTTTGAAGAGAGCATGTGAAGACACAGCACTAGCCCATTGCCACTACTTAGCAAGACCCAGGAGACTACTGCCAGCACATAGCATGGCACCCTCTGCCTGCTTCACCTAGAAAGCTAGGTGAAGGTCATTCTTAAATGTACCTGACCAGACCTCTCTTTTAAACCCTTCGTCAACCTGGAATTGTCGCTGCTGGCTGGAAACATTGGCCACCAGCCTCACCATGTCCCATCTGGTCTGCTGCACTGGCCACGTGCCTTGTCTTCTGCAAGCCCCCCAGGCCTCACTGTCTGCTGCAGCCACGTGGAGCTTTCTGAAACTGCAGTCTGGTTCCCTGACTCCCTTACTTAAAACACTGCAGTGCCCTCACTACTGTTGGGACAAAGCCATGATCCCTGCACACAGTATCCAGCCTCATTACCCTCCACCATGGGCCTTCCTGCAGCTCTGCAGACTGCCTGTGCTCTCTCGCAGTGCTGGGGCCACCTTCCCCAGCTCCATAAAACGCGAATGACCCTACTCTCCGTTCAGCTTATGGTGGCTTTTGCTGGAAGGCCCTTCCTGGGCTCCCTGGCCTGGTCACACTGTGTCCCCTCCTTCACGGCCTTAGCCTCCCTTGCAGTTCCCGTTTATGTACATAGTTGTTAGGTAAATGCACACTCCCTGAGATTCACAACCATAGCTGGTGTTGCTCACCGTGATGTTCCCAGTGCCTGAGTGAACGTTATATCATGGGCGCCCACTAAATAATTACCGTAAAAGGCGCAGTGGCTCACGCCAGTAATCCCAACACTTTGGGAGGCTGAAGCAGGTGGATCATGAGGTCAAGAGATTGAGACCAACCTGGCCAACATGGTGAAACCCCATCTCTACTAAAAATACAAAAATTAGCTAGGCCTCGTGACACATGCCTGTAATCCCAGCTACTCGGTAGGCTGAGGCAGGAGAATAGCTTGAACCCAGGAAGCAGAGGTTGCAGTGAGCCGAGATTGCGCCACTGCACTCCAGCCTGGTGATAGAGTGAGACTCTGTCTCAAAAATAATAATAATTGCCATAAAACTGAGGGAATGAAGGTAGTACACAGTTTCTCTATGGCAGTGAAATTTTACACCCTTTAGGGGAACCCTGTTGGGACTCTTGTTGTCCCCAAATCAAACTCTCTACATTTCAGTCCAAACACTTCCAATGGCTCCCCTGAACTCTCAGATTTCAAGGTGATTTCTATAGCCAGAGTCATGGAAACGCCAAGGCCTTTTACCTGACCTTTACCCCGTGTCCCCCCCACCCCACAGTGTTTCCCATGTGAATTGTCCACTCAGATGCAAGAGTGTCGCTGTCACCTGTGTGTAAGCTTCGGAGTTATAGCTCTTTGCAAAAATCTGACACTCTGGGTTTGACCAGCAGTCCTCCAACGTCTCTACCTCCCTGAGAGTTCTTTGATCCTTCGCAGTTTTATTTATGGAAGGGTTGAAAATTAGCCTAACCCCCGTAGCTAACTCACCTTTCCAATTCAGAGGGACCTTTTCTTCATTCATTTTGTGACGCCTTTTATATCAAGGACACGCTACACACATTGTGTTAACTTATGCAGATAAGTTGACTAATTTATGCTGTCCTTTGCACTAGAAAGATACAAGTGAAAAATAGTTCATTTATTGAGCACTTACTGTGTGCCAGGCACTATGGCAGAGAACATTCCAGAGACTATCTGAGTAAATCCTTATAGCTCATCTGTGAGGGGTGGATACTGTTATCCCATTTTATAGACAAGAAATGAAAGCTTGGAGAAGGTAAATGATATGTGCAAAGTTGCACAGCTGCTAAGTTGAGGGGCTGAAATTTGAACTCATAACTGCTTACTCTGGAGCGCGTGCACTTAGCCGTTATGCTGCACTGCCTTGTCCTTTAAAGAAGTCAGTCACTTGCAGGTTATGAGATGTTTGGTAGGAAGCGACATATCTGCCCCTTCGCTTCTCCCCACTTCCTGCCTCCTACTAGCCAGCCTATAGCCAGTGTTCACTTTTTAAGCCTATTTAAATTGGTTTATGTTTAAATACAAAGAAAAACCATGGCATACAAGGTTGCGTTAAATCTAGCCTAACATAGTCATGTAAAACTGTATTAGCTATCAATGTATGTTTTATTTTTTAAAAAGTGGCTTTCATTTTCATCTTAACATTCCTTTTTAAAAATTTCATAATAGCAACCATAGCTTTGTGGCATGTTTAGCAAAGCAGCACCAGTCCTGGGAGTCCTAGGCTGAGTCTGTTGTTCTGCTCCAGATCTGCTGTTTTGCCCAGGGGAGTGGTGCCGGGGGTGGGGGTCGGGTAGTGATCCCTCCTGGCTGCGTTTCCCCGCCTTCTGGGAAGGTTCTGCCAATCTGAGGCACTGGTGGGAGGGAGGGATGGGGCTTAAGGAAGAGCCTGGGTATTCCCCCATTTCCTCTCTGTCTCCCACGGCAGCTGCATCTCCTCTAGTGCTCCGGCTCCCATGACCTGGGTGCCATTTATCTCCTCCTTTTGTCCCTCCAGCCTCAGGGTTGCAATGGCTTCCTGCCCTTCCTGTCTCTGGGCTGTGTTACTGCCCCATGGACCTTCCACCATCTGGGTAGGAATTTACTCTGTTTTAAATAGACAGGGCTTTCCATTTTCTATGTTGGACTCTGATGGATACTCCAGTATTCTCATATGTGATTGCAGTACTTACTCACATTTCATTTTAGAGGCATGGAAGATGGACCCTGTGACCGAGTTGGAAACCTCTAATTAAAAACATTTATTTATTTATTTGTTTGTTTGTTTGTTTATTTATTTATTTATGTAGAGACAGACTCTCACTCTGTCTCCAGGCTGGAGTGCAGTGGCACAATCTCGGCTCACTGCAACCTCTGCCTCCTGGGTTCAAGCGATTCTCCTGCCTCAGCCTCCTGAGTAGCTGGGACTATAGGCGCGTGCCACCACACCCAGCTAATTTTTGTATTTTTAGTAGAGACAGGATTTCACCATGTTGGCCAGTATGGTCTTGATCTCTTGACCTCGTGATCCACCCACCTTGGCCACCCAAAGAGCTGGGATTATAGGCATAAGCCACCGCACCCTGCCCTTAAAAACATTTAATCCTTTATGTTCACTGTGGCCATGGTTTCAGGGGGAACGTGGCAGGATGTCTGGTGGCCCCGGTTCTAGTTCTAGCTGGGTCACTAGGGGAGCTTAGGGTCACTTAGGTCTCTTTCATGTTAAATGAGGGAGCTCCCTGGGGTCCCTTCTGGCAGCCCCATTTTCTGACTTTAACTCCTTCAGAACCAACACAATTTCAAGTTGCAGTTTTCATTTCTGTGGGGACGAGTGACATGTTTCCTTCAGTGTATTTGTCCCTAGCCCCAGCCATCTGTCTTAATGTGTGCAGTGGGTCTCTGAAGGATCAGGTGACAGAACATGGGTGAGCCAGGGCAATTCCATCTCTACCCTGGGAAAAGCAAGGACAGGCCCTTTCTGATTCTGACTTAGGCAGGGCACAACCTACACACAGAAAGAACAGAGCAAGAGGAAAACATACTGCTCAGCTGTCTTTTTCTATGGATTTAACAGTGATTCAAAGATGATGTCTCATATATTGCCCCAAACATAAAACCCATAGGCAGAAGGTACAGCTGGCACTTGTCTGACATGACTTTTCTTTTTCTCCATTTTAAGCACAATCTTCTTATATTCACTTAATTATATTCTTAAACACCATTGAAAACAACACCTTAACCGATATTGCGTGTGTATGTATTTGGGGCCAGATGTTCTGGGTGTCTTAAATAACTTTAATTTACTAAACCTCACTCCCCCTCCCCCACCCCAGCCCTTTCTTTTCAGAAGACACATTTAGACAATCACCATTCACCTCCAATTCGAAAGACCTGCTGCCCAGTGAATCTGTGCTGCACGGAAGAATATCGGCTCCAGGTATGGAAACATTGTTGGCTTTGCTTCTACTGTTGGTTGCTTAAGAATTACTTTTCTGAAATATGTGAATTTTCAGATACTTTCAGCTTACAGATGTAGTCATTCATATATGGTTAGGTTTTAGAAAAGAAGGAGAAACTCAATTTAAGCTGGAAAAGTTTATTAAAATAAAACGTTTACAGTAATAAGCCTCTTCATCTTCACTTTAGGAGCTTATTGTTCTTTACCTGCTGATACTTTGCCCACATAATGACTTTTTTTTCTTTAAAATAATGAAGTATACCCTGACAATAATTTGCTTTACACATTGTATTTCAGGCTGGCAGCCAGGAATATAGGGGAGGGCAGTGGCTGGAGTGCTAATTCCCAGTAGGGCAGGTCATGACCGCAAGGGGTGTGGGCCACAACAAAGACCACCTCAGTTTCCATGGAAACAAGACAGCTCATTGAGAAAACCATGCCACCCAGATTTTGCCTCTCTTCTTGGCCATAGTGTCTAAATATATCCATCCAGTGCTCCGTTTTGCCGTCTCAGCCATCAGTACATCATTTTTTATCCTTTCTTCCTTCTTTTATTTCTTCTTTTCAGGGTAGAAGGAAGGATGCGCTTGCTGCTCCTTATCCACAGCATGGCCATCCTGGAGGGCTTACCTGTGTGTTCTCAGAGTTGTTGTGAAATGAGAAAATCTGAGAACCCCTGCACTCTAGTTCATACTTCCCACCTATACCCACCCCACCCACCACCAATCCAGCAGCCAGAAAACTGCCGGTTGCTGCCTTCCTTCCCAGCTGTGGAGAGGATGTCAGCAGCTGTGGAGAGGATCTCAGCAGCACTCAGTAGCCTTCATCTGCATTCATTTGTCCAGGAGACCGAGGCCGGGTATGTGCAGGGCAGGACTCACAGCAGGGTTATTGGCCCCGCAGCCCCTTCAAAAATAAAGTCCAAGTCTCCTCCACATACTCAAAGAGCCCTGTTTCACAGGGCGCTGGAGAACTGATTAATTTGCAATGCAGAAAGAATCCAGTAACATCTGAAATATTGGCGTCAGGTATCACAGGTTATTGGAAATGGTTTGTGACAAACTGGGGGTGGAGGGTGGGAGTGGGGAAGGCAACTCTTTGTCATTCTTGAGTCTCCTAAGGGCAGTTCCATCTCTTCTTATCTCCACACATCCCGTCAGAGACTCCAGATACCTGCATGCTTTCTAACTTTGCAGGCAGGGCTTTTCTATTCAAACACCAGAAATAACGTGCTTACACAAAACCACATTACATAATAGCTGGTTCTAGAGGTGGAAAGAAATTCTGCTTAGTTTATGTCTTCATACTCCAACAGGGGCTCTTGGAACTACTGTTTACTTCCCACAGTGTCATTTTGAATAGCCGTCTCCCTGGTCCCAAAATTATTGCCCTGCTGTTAAGTTGATGGATTGTGACTTTCTAATGTCAAAATAACTGCCTAGGAATTGCCTGTCAGAATGCTGTGACCCATACGGCCAGCGTCCCATGATGTATATACAAACCCTGCACTGCTGGCTTAATGTTTGACTTGGCTGTATTTAAAGCAGGGTTTATTGGTCAAGTTAAAACTTGACCTAAAGAGTGATTTCAGTATATGTTGAACTGTACATAGGGGGTTTTCTGTGATTTGCTTGATAAACTTACGTTAGACATTAGAAGAACTCACACTTTAAAGGCTTAACTCTTATTTGGGGGAGAAAGTCAGCATAACTGGGGTTTTTAAAATGTAAATCCACCCTGCTGAAAGATAATCAATCTAAGACTTCACCAAAGCCTTTCTTTAGGTAGAGAAAAGCAAAATGACTTCATTTACATTTTGTTAAAATAAGCAGCTAAAAAAATACTTTAAAAAAAAAATAAGCAAGGTGAAAATGCTTTGGGAATGGAGTTAAAATTAGAAAAAAATTTGAAATGATAGGGACAACCTTGTGATCATAAAGGTCTCATTATCTGAAGACAGTTTTGAAAGGAAATTCTCAATAATTTGGACTAATTGTGGAGAAGACCAGTCTGAATTAATCAAAGTTAGCAGTGTAGAGACTTTTAAAGAAAACTTACTTCTTTCAAGTCTGGACAGTGATAAGTGGCCATGGGTTAGTATATATCCTCAGTCCCTTAATCACAATTCTCAAATCTAAAAAACCCTACCAACCAAAATTTTTTGTATACATATTTTGTGGCAAAACCTAACGGGAAGCTGTTTATAGTCTTTATTTATTACACGGGTGAAATTTACACATTTTGCTGCAGAAATATCAGTGCACTTGACTATGAAGTGTCGCTCCAGGTCCACTGGGATGTTACATAAAGTATGTTTTATGCACCATATTGTCATCCTAAAATCAGAAAGAAGTATGAATCCCAAATTACATCTGGCCCCAGGGGTTTCAGATAGACGTTGTGAATCCACATTTATTTTGGTAATCTGCTACATGCAGTGCTGGGAGCAAGGACACTGAAGCTACAGTCGAGGATCTTAAAGTTCTGGAGTATAAGAATCATGGGTTCTTATAGAACATTTCATCTGGGATAGTAAGATTGGGGTGTGAAAGGAAAAAAAATGAAAAGAAATTTTTAGAAGACCAGTCCGGCAGCACATTGCTGAATCACTGGAGAGGACTGGGGGCAAAGGACAGGAGACCAGCTGGGATCCTCTAGTTCCAGGGTTTATTAATGAGGGCCTGAGTTAGAAAGAAAAAGAGGAGTGAGGTGGGAGAAGCAGACAGAGGATGAGTTGGCTGGTTGGGAGAATGGCTAACTTTGCTAATAAGCAGGTTGAATTAGGAAATGATAGTGGCTGTGCAGAAATGGGGAAGCCAGAAAGGAGACAGCTGGCTTTAGTGACTAGGCAGAAAATAATTTGTTGTTAGTATACAAATGAAAGCCTCAGAATCCTTAGACATCTTGTCTTAGGTGGTTTAAACATTACCATTAAGAAACTATTTCTACCCTTTCTTTACTTAACAAACCTCTTCTTTCAGCAGATAATGCAAAAATAAGTGTCAGCCCAGAGAATTCTCTCAGATTCCCTATTAGCAGAGACCATAATTAATGAGATATAATGTGCCTAGTTCCATTTCCCTTGCAAATGCTGAAAATACATAGCATCATTTCAACAATATATACAGTATTGTTCTATAGTTATGGACTTTCTACCAGTAGGATGGAGAATCCAGATGCCTTCAGATTAAGACCACAGGACAGTTGAGGTGCCAGATGAGAATATCATTTAGTGCGTAGCAGCTACTGAGCCAAGGGGATCCATGGTAGCCTCACCGTGTTGTGCTTGTGTTTCAGGCCTGTTGGAGAAGGAAGCCAGCAGTGAGTGGGATTGCAAAGTAGGGAGAGGCTGGTAGAACTGTGGACTGTGAAGAGATCGAGAATAGCACAGTTAACTAGGCATTTGCCTTTGGCAGATGGTATCTGAAACTCACAGCTGCCACCGTCCCAGAGAAACAGAATAAACACAGAGCTTCACGGTGTCCTGGCCGTGGTTGTTGCCAGTATTTCTAGACTGACTTTCCTGAGAACTAAAGAATGCTCATGTTAGTCAAGATCTAACATTTTTGCTTGTTGCGAATGTCTTAGGCAGAGGTAGCATCAGGAATCGTTAATAAAATGATGAGTTAAAAACTGCTGTCAACTTCTACTGGAGAGATGTGGGGACAAAATATCCTTAGAGCCATAAATAGATTACTGAATATACCCTGGGTGGTGATGTTGTTGCTGGTGACTTTACAAAAGACATAAAAGAGCTTTCCTATTATGGGGGAGATAGAAATTACAGACGACGTGTAATTTAATGTACTTTATTTAATTTATAGTTGTCTCACTTTGTGCAAAATTTACATCAATAGAAGAAAGATTCCGAGGTCAGGTGATTTTCAGGGCGGGTGAGTCTGTATTAAGAGCAGACCCATTGCCATCATACCTGCAGCTGTTCCTGTTTCCCATCATCTTGCTGTAAGCAAGGCCATTAAGAGAAGAATTTATATACCAGTACTGCTTTTAAACAATGTGGAGCTTCTATTCTGTGTTATTATGATTTTGAAGTCACAGTATGTTTGCTCTGTATTAAGCCAAAAAACAAAAACACAACCAGAGCGGGTGTGAAGGAAAATGTGGGTCTCCATGGAATTCTCTCCGAGTGTTTGGAGTCCCCGATGCTTCCGTGTGTTATTTCAGATGGAGCCTGGAGTGAGATGATGGAAAGCACATCTGCAGTTATATTTGTCAATTCCTTCCCTCATTATTTCCTAACTTGCATTTTTTTAAAAATCTCTTTTTGTTGGTTTTGTTTATAACGTACAAACCAGAAAAGATAAACATCAGCACCCCTCACCGAAACAAGCTTTTATCAGTAGGCAGGGGGAAGTTTTAGTTTCTTCAGGACCTGCTATGCCAATCAGAATTTGATATTCCATCAAAAGGCTGGTTTGGAATTGTCTGCCTTGTCCCCAGGCTTGTTCTTGATCCATTTTCCCCTCTCTGGTCTGCCTATCAGTCTAATATACTGTGTCATATACTTCCCTGAAATCTAAATAAATGATGCCTTGCATTAGAGTGCCACCTGCAACTAGCTCTCAGCCTGACACACTCCTGGTCAAATGTGAGTGACCTCTTTAAAACATTTGGCTTAAAAAGACATATCTCGATTTGTGTGTATCACCTTCCTTTGTGTTAAGACTTCCCAACTCATGCCTCCAGAGAGAGAGACACACACATATAAAGCTATCTTGGATTATATTATAGCAAACTATTTTCTTCAATCCATTCTCAAACACAGCAGATTCTTTTTCAATTTAGACAAAGTCATAGATAAACAATAGAACATAGGGTGTTGGTGTGTATCGTTTTGTAACTTGAGCTTTTTTTTTTGATGAGACAAATTCATTTTGTACAGAGAAGGAAGCTAGCAGTTTTCAAGGGTCTATTAAATTGTCAGGCACAGGACATATGTCATCTCATTTTTAATTCTGGAAACAACTCATTGAGACTTAGGAATTATCTGCAATTTACAAATGACTACCTGGAGGTGTAGAGAGATTTAATAACTTGTTCAAAGTCATACAGTTGGGGAGGGGCAGCACAGGAATTCAGACTCAGAATTGCACAGCACATTTTCTCTCCTTCTGCCCTATCTTGCTGCCTGCTAAGTCAGATGATGTCACCAGACCCTGACCAAAAGGAGCACATCTCCCAGTGTTGCCCACATTGATCCCAGCTATTGGCATTTTAAGTATTACTGATGCATTGCCTTCTTTTAGTTAGAAATAAAAATGAGTTCGTTAAGTAAGATACTCGAAATAATTTATAAGTACTTACTGTTGATTAACAGAACTCTAATTTTATACTCTTCTATTTCTGTCTTTTCCCTCTTCCTTTAATGCGTTGATAACTTTAGCCCAGGCTCCTTTCTTTTCTTTTTAGAGCCAAAACTATGTGCTAGCACAGGAGAAAATCAGTAATACCATAGTTCCTTGGAACATTTCTTTCAGTTAAGATGTCAATTAAGATGGGTCATCTGGTGCATAGAAATGGTTTTATGAAGCTGTGTTAAAACTTTCAGTTAGATAAAACATCTAATGCCAAATGTAGTGATGATCTGGTCAGCAGCACAGAAGAAAAATATCTAGACTGAGATTCAGGAGAACTTGGGTTTGGTCCTAGTCCAATTTCCTGTGGAAAGAGATGAGAAGGACCACAAGCTCCTTGTACATGCCCTGTATTAAAAGTTCTGCCATCTTGATATGGTTTAGCTCCGTGTCCCTACCCAAATCTCATCTCAAATTGTAATCCCCATGTTTGGATCATGGTGACAGTTTCTCCTATGCTGTTCTCGTGATAGTGAGTTCTCATGAGAACTGATGGTTTTAAAAGTGTTTGGCAGTTCCTCCCTCATTCACTCACTCTTGTCTGCTGCCATGTAAGATGTACCTGCTTCCCCTTCCACCATGATTATGTTTCTTGAGGCCTCCCAAGCCGTGCGGAAATGTGAGTCAATTAAACCTCTTTTCTTTACAAATTGCCCGGTCTCTGGTAGTATTTTTATAGCAGAGTGAAAATAGACTAATACACATCTGTTACGGCATTGTAAGTTTAGCCCGGGCTCCTTTCTTTTCTTTTTAGAGTCAAGACTATATGCTAGCACAGGAGAAAATCAGTTTAGTTTAGGGCTTTAATACTAAAATTCTGCCACCCACAGTGAAAGCTGGGAAAGGGAAAAGTCACCATAATTAGTTATTGAAAGACATAGTATTGAGGAGAGGTAGTGACTGGGATGGGCATGAGAAGGGCTTCCAGGAAGCTGGGGCGTTCTATTTCTTTATCTGGTTACTGATTACATACGTAGGCAATTTTGTGAAAATTCATCAAGCTGCATTCTTATGATAGTATTTCTGCATTTATCAAGGCTAATTGGCTTTTTTACAAATAGGTGAATCTAGATGCCAATCGGATACCTTAAGGCCGTTCATAGGAGTGCACATTTGCTTCAGACTATGACAGTGATAATGACGACAATAGTTTTTCAATTATGCTACTTAGTTTGCAGGAACATTTCTATTTGTGACATGAACTGGTTGCCCTGAACTAATGACATATAGGTTGATATATCTTCTTCCTGTTTCATTTCAAAGCCAAAAACTATTCTACACTGCTTATGGCATTTCTTTGATGTATGGCAGGAGATAAGCTATAGTCTGTGCAGCTGTTTACTAGAGGGAGAGAGTTTCCTGGTTATGGATTTTCTTGATCCAGACAATGTTATTTGAGGCCAAGAATTGTGTGCTCCTTGCTAGCCCCATCTGTCCCCCACCAGCCTCATTTAGTCTTAGAGTATAGGTGTGTTCCAAAGAGGAGCCCTTTGACTCCATTAGAAACCAGTTGTAGAGAAAGATATTTCATTAGGCACTGTCAGCTATCTGTCTGAGCTAGCTCTTCTCAGTAATTAACTAATCAAATTAAGTTGTCAGCCCTACAGACCAGCATTTATAGGTTCACACACAAAAGTACAGGTACACTTTTTTAAAGGGTGACAGCCTTTCCAAAGGAGAAATGTGTATCCGGTTTAGATGCCTCACCTGAAGTATCTGTAGAAAGGCACAAAGGTTAAGAAAAAAAAATGTGACTGTGTGGCCAAGCCCCTTTATCTCTGCCCATATGGTTTGAGTCTCCCTAGATGGGTTGAGTCACTTGGTATTAAATATAATTATCAACACTTTGATATTTGTACTCTGTGGGAAATGCTAACATTCGGAAGCCCTTCTAAAACCCAAATCCAAGTCAGGTTTGTGGTGGCATGCACCTATGATACCAGCTATTCAGGAGGCTGGGGTGGAAGGATAACTTGAGCCCAGGAGTTTGAGACCAACCTGGGCAACATAGCAAGACCCCGTCTCAGAAAAACCCAAATCCCATTTGAGAACTTTGTTTCTCAAGCGTAGGTTACCCCCAGGGCTGTGGCCACTCTGGACTTGGCCTGGTTTCTTCCTCTAAACAGAGCAAATTTATATGTGCTCACATAAAATATTCCAAACGCTCTTTATAAGGCCTCAGCAGTGCCTGTGGTTGCATTTTTACTTTTGCAAAGACTATTTAGATGCCTCGAGAATGAATAGTGCTATAAAAGGCCAAATTCTTGAGTATGTGTAATGGATGATGGAGAGTATTTGTTTGCAAATCGCAATGCAGCGACCCTGGCTTCAGTTTGGGGCTGGCTAATTCAATCTACAAGGCCTTTTCTCTATATACAATATGTTATTCCATTCCTTTGCTATCAAAAATACATATTCTCATTTCATGCAATTTCTTCTTTGTGTTTATTCCTTTTCAGGGCAGCAACTGCCCTCTGGTAACCAGGATAGAAAAAAAGAAAAGTAATTCCACTCATAAACTAGACCATCTATTTTCATTCAAAAAAATCCATTCTGTATTCTCTTACGTAGGCCAGATGAGTGCCTCTCTGTGGTAAGAAAGACACTCCTACACCACACCGTGGCTATCTCCTGATGTAGTGATAGGAATGATGGTCCAATAATTCATTTTTTATTTTCTGCTATTCTCCCTCATTCAGTGTGTCTCTTTTAGCAAGATACTTAGCTTTTCTGTTCTCAGTTTATCATTCAGAAACAAAAGATGTTCACTAGAAGTGCAGAAGTGTGGCCAGTCTTTGCACTCTCGTAATGTAAGGTTCACCACGCCATCCCAGATGTTCCATTCAGACATCCACGTCGAGGTCCCCAGAGCTCTTTAAATTCAAAGGTCTTCAAACTGAAGATGGCATTTTCCCTGCCTCCCACTTTCTTCATACCACTCCTCCAAAAACATCAATCAATGAATTAAAACCCTCCTCTCCTGTTTTTCTGTCTTAATAGGTAGCATCATATCACCACCTGCCATGGCACACACTGTAAGTTTGGACACCATTTGTTTGTATTCCCCCAGAAGCAGATTGTGAGACAAATTTGGGTGCAGTTTTTGTTTTGTTTTGTTTTTTGTTTGAGACAGAGTCTTGCTCTGTTGCTCAGGCTGGAGTGCAGTGGTGCCATCTCGGCTCACTGTAACCTCTGCCTCCCAGGTTCAAGCAATTCTCCTGCGTCAGCCTCCCGAGTAGTTGGGATTACAGGCACATGCCACCACGTCCGGCTAATCTTTTTTCTTTTTTTTTTTTTTTGTATTTTTAGTAGCGATGAGATTTCACCATGTTGGCCAGGCTGGTCTCAAACTCCTGACTTTAGGTGATCTACCTACCTCTGCCTCCCAAAGTGCTGGAATTACAGGCATGAGCTACCACGCCCAGCCTAGTTTTTTTTTTTTTTTTTTTTTCTTGGAGGTGAGACCAGGAAGCACACTGGTAGCAGTATGGAAAAGTGAACCAAGCAAAGGAAAGCAGCCAAACAGGTTACCAATGTGGCCAACTGGAGATTAATTTCCCTGGGGACCTCTGGGACACAATGTAGGATATACACTTCAGAGTTTCCTACCTGAAGGGTGAGACAGCTGGGATATTTATGCAAGCAGTCATCAGTTAAAGCTGCACCCAGGAGAGTTAGTTCCCCCAATCTGGTGGGCCAACCAGGTTTCAGTGGCCACAGAAAGCCCATAGGAAATATATGCATGCAGCACTGGCGGTGGGAAGTAAGGCATTGAAGCCATGAAGGAGAGGTGATACAGGTTGCGTATCCCTTATCCAAAATGCGTGGGACCAGAAAAGTATTTCAGATTTGAGATTTTTTTATTTTTATATTTTTATGGTACTGGATGAGCATCCCAAATTCAAAAATCTGAGGAGCATTTCCTTTGAGCGTCATGCTGGTGCTCGAAAACTTTGCATTCTGAGCATTTCAGATTTGGGGTTTTGGGATTTGGGAAGCTTAACCTGTAATTGGGGAGGGACACGAGGAACAACACTGTCTGCTGCACCATCTTTCATTATTACCTCTTACCCACCCTCCACTTCCATTCAGTTACCATGTACATCGATCCCTCCTAGATCTCTCCTCATCCTAACTGCAAGAGCTTTTTCAAGTTTTCATCACTAGTTCTCTGGATTACAGTGGCCTCTGGCTGGTCTCCGTGTCTCCAGTGTCACCCCTCCAATCCCTGCTCTCATCCTGTAGTCCAACTATCTTTCTAGACTGCAGATCTCATCAGGCCATTGCCAGCCAGGGGGGCTTCCCGTTGTCATCAGGTTAAAATCTAAACTTTGACTGATGCACATGGACTCATAAGACTGATTATAATATGGGTCTGGTTTTGCCACAGGTTAGAATGGATCCATTTATGAAAATAAAACGTACCATAAAGCCTCTTATAAATATAATTGGTTTCTACCTAACTTGGGTGCTCACCCTGCATTAGTCTCCACTCATCCTCAGGTGATACATTCCCAGACCCCTAGTGGGAGCCTGAAAACTCAGATGATACCAAACCCTATAAATACTATGTTTTTTCCTATACACACATACCTGTGATGAAGTTTAATTCATAAATTAGGCATGGCAAGAGATTAACAATAATAATGAAATAGAACAATTTAATAACAACATACTATAATAAAAGTTATGCGAATGTGGTCCTTCTCTCAAAAGATCTTCGTGCACTATACTCACGCTTACTGTGCTGATGTGAGATGATGAAATGTCTACATTATGAGATGAAGTGAGGTGAATGACAGTCACAGTGACATACTGTGAGGCTGCTACTGACCTTCTGACACTATGTCAGAAGGAGGATCATCTGCTTTTGGTGATCCTTGATCATGGAGCCATGACGATGTTGATGGTTAGATGTCAGGAACAAAGGATGTCAATGACTAAACGGGTGTTTAGTGTATACAGCATGGAATGCCGGAAAAAGGGGTGACTCATGTCCCAGGTAGGGAAGAGTGGGATGGCAAGAGATTTCATTAACTCAGAACAACATGCAATTTTTCTTAACTTATGAAATGTTTATTTGTGGAATTTTCCATTTAATATTTTCAGACCACAGTTGACCGTGGGTAACTGAAACCTTAGAAAGCAAATCCACAGAGGAAGGGATGACTATGCCATGAAGTCACTCTCCTTTTAGAATGAAATGGTTTAGGCTGGGTGCGGTGGCTCACGCCTGTAATCCCAGCACATTGGGAGGCTGAGGGGAGTGGATCACCTGACGTCAGGAGTTTGTGACTAGCCTGACCAATACGGTGAAACATCGTCTCTACTAAAAATACAAAAATTAGCCAGGTGTGGTGGCTTGCGCCTGTAGTCCCAGCTACCTGGAGGCTGAGATAGGAAAATTGCTTGAACCCGGGAGGCAGAGGTTGTAGTGAGCCTAGATCGCACCACTGCACTCCAGCCTGGGTGATAGAGCGAGACACTGTCTCAAAAATAAACAAATAAATAAATAAATAAAAAGAATAAAGTGGCTTACCTTGACGGGAGAAAGATTGCAGGGCTATATTCGTTTTTTCACCCTAGATGCAGAGCTGATTGCCAACCACTAAAGAAGCTCTAGGCATTTCTGGAAGCAGAGAGTGGGAGATGGAGGCACAAGAAGACTTTAGATGGTTTGATGTGAGAGTCCAATACTTAATATGAAAACTGAATACCGATTTTCACATGTAGTAATAAATCTCCCAGTCATAAAAATTCCCTCTGTCCTTAGCCTCACATTAAAAAGCTTGGAGTTGGCTGGGTGCGGTGGCTCCCACCTGTAATCCCAGCACTTTGGGAGGCCAAGGCAGGTGGATCACCTGAGGTCAGGAGTTCAAGACCAGCCTGACCAACATGGTGAGACCCTGTCTCTACCTAAAAAAAAAAAATGCAAAAATTAGCTGGGCGCAGTGGTGTGCGCCTGTAGCCCCAGCTACCTGGGAGGCTGAGGCAGGAGAATTGCTTGAACCCTGGAGGTGGAGGTTGCAGTGAGCTGAGATCATGCCACTTTACTCCAGCCTGGGTAACAGAACAAGAGTCCATCTCAAAAAAAAAAAAAAGGTTGGAGTTAGTTCAGGTAGAATTTTTTTCCCATCTCTGGGCTAACATGTTTTATAGAACTTTTTATCAAATTGCTTCTTTTTTAATATAAATTATTTTAGTGATGGGCAGTTTTATATTTTGATCCCCATAAGGCAAAAGTTCACATTGGATTCTCTCATCAATACTTAACGGTAAATTTTGTGTGAGACAGATTTAAATTCAGGCCTAAATCACTATGGAATTTGGTCCTCCCATGAAAAAAGATAAATCTGTATTTCTTTTAAATTATTAAAAAATTGTGCATGGTTTTTTCCTCTTGCTTGGGAAACATGTCCCACAAATCTTCCAGCACTTCCAAGGATGTTTCTTGCACAGGCAGAGAGAAAGAACTTTCTACAGCTGTCAAGCTGCACACCTCCCTAGTCTTAGACCTCCTCACCTCTACAAGAAACAGCAGAGACAGATCCTACTAGATTTGGACATTGCCACATGTACACAGCCGTTTCTGTCCTTAGCTTCCTACACTCTCAAGTGCTTTTGCGTTCCATCTCCTCCCAGTCTTTTTCTTCTCTATGTCTACTGTGAGCCATGGTGAGGCTTACATAATGCAATACTTACATGAAATACTCTATTAAAAATATAAACAAGAAGTGAGAGGGAGGCCAGGTGCAGTGGCTCACCTATGATCCTAGCACTTTGGGAGACTCAGGCGAGCCAATCATTTGAGGCTAGGAGTTTGAGACTAGCTTGGCCAACATGGTGAAACCCTGTCTCTACAAAACAGACAAAAATTAGCCAGGCATGGTAGTGCACATCCGTAATCCCAGCTACTCAGGAGGCTGAAATAAGAGAATCACTTGAACCCAGGAGGCGGAGGTTGCAGTGAGCCGGGATTACACCACTGCACTCCAGGCTGGGCGACAGCATGAGATCCTGACTCAAAAAAAAAAAAAAAGAAAAAAAGAAAACAAAAGAAATGAGTTCTCTTAGTTACAGGGAAGAAAATAACAGAGCTGGACGTCAATGTCTCGTTCTAGGAATTTAATCTACAAATAGACTTGAGCAAGTCACTTTAAGGGATATGGACAAAAATACCACTTTGCAGCATAAAGACCAGAAAACAAACTAAATGCACATAGGTAGGAAACTGTTTGAATAAAACATGAATATTCAGTGGGAAACTCCACAGCCATTAAAAAAGAATGAAGGAGATCTGTAGGAATCCCTTTGAAAAAATACCTAAGAGATATTGTTAGATTTTAAAAAAGGAAACTGGCTGCTGACAATATGTGTGACATGATCCCCTTTATGTTTTAAAACAGAGGCAGTACATTTATGTGTACACAATAGGTTGTATATGCATGGATAATTTCTTGAACTGTGAATGGCTATTACCACTGGCAGGAGTTGGGAGAAGGGGAAGTAGTGAGAGGTATTCTTTTATTTTTGAGTTTATATCCTTTGTTCTATTTTTTTCATCAATTTACATTACTTTTACAATTTCTAAAAGTTAAAAAAGTGAAGTGGGAAAACATTGTGTTCAGTCACTTTTTTTTTTTTAGAATTGGCCTTTACTCATATAAAACTTGGAGCCATAGTGAATAATCTCTACATCAAGTAAACTTATAAAAATATAAAGCAATAATTCCTAGCCATCTTCCTTCAGTGAGCTCCCCCAACCAGAAGCCGAGTTAAATGAGTTTTTCATACAGTTTGTGAGACTACAGAGCAGTTTACAAATCCACATGAATGGTATGCTAACCACAATTTATAAAACTGTGGTCATATAGGAAAAAAAAAGATCAGAAAGAATAAATCTAAAAATGTTAGCTTTTCCTCATTTAGTTGGCATGTCAAGTATTTATGCTTATATTTTATGAACTTCCATTTTTATAAGAAGTATATGTTATTTTCATAATCATGTAATTGCCTGATGAGTCCTTCCTGCCTGCTGCACAGACAAACCGATTCACTGAGACCCTGTTATTGCATAAAGAAAGAGTTCAATTAATGCAGGGCAGCCTAGCAGGAGGACTGGAGTTACCACTCAGATCAGTCTCCCCAGGAACTCAGAGCCCAGGGTTTTTATGGATAATTTGGTGGGCAGGGGGTTAGGGAATGGGTGCTGCTGATTGGTTGGAGAGGAAATCATAGGGGTATAGAAGATGGTCCTCATGTGCTGAGTCCACCTCTGGATGGGGGCCACAGGACTGGTTGAGTTGAGTCATGGGTCTGGATGAGGTCTGTCAGTTACCAGAATGATGTCTGAAAAACATCTCAAAAGACCAATCTTAGGTTCTAATAGTGATGTTATCTATAGAAGCAACTGGGGAAGTCACAAATCTTGTGACCTCTGGCCACATGACTCCTGAGCAGTATGGGATTATAGAAACAACACCTACATGTTAGAATTCAGACCCCTCTCATAATCCTAGCCTTATGGCCTTTTATTGGTTTTCAGTCCCTGAGCCAAGAGGGCATTAGTTTTAGGGAGGGACTATTATCATCCTTGCTTCAAAGTTAAATTATAAACTAAATTCTCCCCATGGTTAGCCTGGCCTATGCCCAGGAATAAGCAAAGGCAGCCAGTCTGTGAGGCTAGAAGCAAGGTGGAGTCAGCCATGCTAGACTTCTCTCACTATCATGATCTTTGCAAAGGTGGTTTCAATGAAAAAACATCAATTAAGTTATTTTCATTTTGAACAAAGGAAAAACTATATTGTACATTTTCATACTGAATGCTTGACACCAGCTCTTTCTGGAAGTTTCTGTCATGAGGATATTCCTGGAGTTTTGGATAAAATCCACTTTGGCAGAACCACATTTAAATATGACTCCAGGATGGGCACAGTGGCTCACACCAATAATCCCAATGCTTTGGGAAGCCAAGGCAAGAGGATCATTTGAGGCCAGGAGTTCAAGACCAGCCTAGGCAGCATAGCAAGACCTTTTCTCTACAAAAAATTAAGTTAGCTAGGTGTGGTTGTATACACCTGTAGTCCCAGCTATTTGGGAGACTGAGGCAGGAGGATACCTTGAGGCCAGGAGTTCAAGGCTACAATGAGCTATTAATAAGATCAAGCCACTGCACTCCAGCCTGGGTGACACAGAGACACTGCCTCTAAAAAAAAAATTATAAAACAAACAAATAAATATGCCTCCAGAAAAATGGTAGACCTAAAGGCAACAAAAGTGAATGGAGATATTTTCAGCTGCAAGAGATGAAAATATTGGGGAAAAAAATCTCGTAAAGGGATAGTTGCAAAGTAGAGCTCCTCTTTAAGGCATCAGCGTGCTTCAGACTAAGGAACACTGTTTGAATGTTCTGAGTTCATCGCTACCTACTATCTTCATGATTTCCTCGTCCTCTGCACCCTACAGAACCTCTTTCCCATTGGGGCTTTCCAGTCAAAATGACTCATCCAGCTGTAGAATCTAGTTTCTCCGCCCTGTGTATCTAGGAATGAGTCACTCAAATGAGTTGCTTTTTTTCTAACTTCAGTGGAATTAGGCTTGAAAGATTCATGATGGGGGAGGGTCCTGGGAAAGGGGCCTCTGCCGAGGTTATCAGGGAAATCAGCTGTATTATAGGAATGGGAAAGAGGCCAGGAAACAGGATAATGAGGGAGTGGGATAGCCTGGAGGTAGAATGATTTACAAAAAAGATTAAATCCAAATTCTGGCTGCCTTTGTTAGAGTACAAGGCAGGAATTAATTGGTTAGGTGGATTTTAGGTAACCGTTTTGTGACAAGATGATTTAAAAGGTAAGATGACTCATCCCAATTATTTTTTTGCTCACTAATTTTCTATGTACTGTATAGACACTTGCACCCACAGAAAAACAGGGGAAAGTTTACACAGGAAAAAAAAATGTGTACTCTTGCAAATGCTTTTAACATGTAGGCATGCTTTCGGTATGTGAAAGTTATTTCTGACACTATTTTTGGTCAAATTGTTTTTCATTTTTGTGAAAATGTTAATTTTTAAAGCACTCTGGTCTATCTCCCAACTGTTACTTTTATCACTCGAAAATGTGGTATTTTAAAAATATCATCACTGGTGTCATACTAAGACTTGTCATGCCTTTCATAGTAATTAACGTGGTTTTTAAAAAAAAAAAAAAAAAAAGGGGCCGGGCACAGTGGCTCACGCCTGTAATCCCAGAACTTTGGGAGGCTGAGGTGGGTGGATCACGAGGTCAGGAGTTCAAGATCAGCCCGGCCAAGATGGTGAAACCCCGTATCTACTAAAAACACAAAAATTAGCCAGGCATAGTAGCAGGCATCTATAATCCCAGCTACTCAGTAGGCAGAGGCAAAGAATTGCTTGAACCAGGGAGATGGAGGTTGCAGTGAGCTGAGATCACACCACTGCACTCCAGCCTGGGCGACAGAGCAAGACTCTGTCTCAAAAAAAAAAAAAAAACATTGGGACATGAAAAAGAAAAATGAAAGTTCACCAAAATGTTCATGGAAGTTATCTCTGAGTGATGATAGAAACTCTGACTGTGGGTTTTGGTTTTGGGGTTTTTTTTTTCCTCCCACCTTGTCCCTATTCTTCTAGTTTTTCATAATGAGCACAAAACACTTCTATAAAGAAACATTAAATGATTAGAGGGAGTAAGATGTTAAATAACAAAGATAAGACTCATGGTGCTTTGAGTTAATAGGCCATAAGCTTAATAATTATCATGATTGTACACAGGATAGGTCTTTGTCAGAGGCTGCTAAACATCTTGTGTAACAATGAACAAATTTTGGCAGAGTCATTTCCACAACTTTAAAGTTACACATCCTGTAAGTTATTAATAAAGAGCTGTGAAATCCTTGTATGAGATATGACTATGATCACAGTCATTTCCATTTGGAGGTTCACGAAGCTTACTCAAGGAATGATTGAAGTTTGAGGGTGGTTACTTATTTTAACCTTGCAAGGGAGATTCATGAATTAATCTTAGGGCACCAGGTGTGACAGAAGAACTGCCCGCCATTTTCTCTCTCTCTTGGTTGCTGAAAATAGAGTGTTCAAGGGAAAGTCTGTTGTACTGCATCATTGCATCATTGGCCTCATGAGTATCAGTGACTTAGGTATAATTAATAAAATAATAGCTGCTGTGGGAGGGTATTTTCAGTAGTTATATCAAAACGTATAATAAGCACTCTAATTTCTCTTACGTCTGTTTAATTTCCTAACAAAGAAGGTCAGTTAGGAAAAAGGATATCAGTGGCTTCTGACAAACCTATCATTGACTGTCCCCTTAAGTTATTTTAATTCTTCTCTGCCAGTGTCAAAGAATACTGAGATGTTGCAAAATGAGGATTAAATAAAAAAAGGATCTGAGTATCATTAAACATTTGATGAGCAGTATGAGAAGATTGTGAGGTTTGCGTATCACGGGGGTGAAAAGAAAGTTCATTCATTCATGGCCCGACACAATGGCTCACACCTGTAATCCCAGCACTTTGGGAGATGAGGAAGGAGAATTGCTTGAGCTCAGGAGTTCAAGACCAGCCTGGGCAATATGGCAAAACCCCATCTCTACCAAAAATATAGAAAAATTAGCTAGGCCTCGTGGCATGTACCTGTGGTCCCAGTTACTTGGGTGGCTGAGGTGAGAGGATGGTTTGAGCCCAGGAGGCAGAGATTGTAGTGAGTCCAGATAGCACCATTGCACTCCAGCCAGTGCAACAGAGCCAGACCCTATTTAAAAAAAAAAGTTCATTCATTCAACATACTTATTGAGCAGCTTTTGTATGCCAGTGACTTCTTAGGTCCTGGGGAATAGCAGTGAATAAAACAAAGCCCCTGTCCTCATGAGGTGTACACCCTAGAGGTGGAGGCAGACAATAAATAAGTATAATTATATATAACATCGTGAAAAAAAATAAGCAAGGAAAAGAGTGGGTTTGGGAAAGGGTCATATAAAGTAGGATGGTCAGGAAAAGACTGCCCAGAAGGTGAAATTCAATCAGCTATCTGAAGCCAGGGTGGGAGCAAGTCCTGTATTGCCTCGTGGGGAAAAGAGTTCATGTAAAGGGAGCAACAAGGCCCTCACATGAGAGTGAGCTTGGCTGGGGAAGTGACAGCAGGAAGGGAGGTCAGGCTGCAGGGGAGGGAGGGAGCCCTCTCCTAGGTTATCTGAAATAGCATGGACTTGGGCTCTATGGCAAGTATGCCAGGAACCATTGGAATGCTTTGAGCAGAAAAGTGACATGATCTTACTTCCGTTTAACTCTTTCCTGTTTCATCTTTAAAGCCCAAATCATATCCCCTGAAAGGCCTAATGGGAACAGAGAGGCCCTGCATAGAGATAAAAGAGGCAAAGAAAAGTAATTTGCTGAGCAGAATTTTTATAGTGGATGGAATCTGTGCATGTCCCTATAACAATTAGTTAATTATTGATGGTGAGTGTTGCCCAGTATTTATTTCATTGAATTTTTCTTATTAAGTTACCAATGAGGGTTTATATTTTGTTATGTTTGGTTGAAATTTGGAGATTTTTTTTCCTAATCAGTTAAAAATGACTATCTAGATATCTAACTGAATACTTATGGGAAAAAGTCTGCAAAATTTGTTGTAATAACAAAAAGAAAGGCTCAGAAAGTTAAAGAACTTGAAACCAGGAAAATTTTTAAAAGAGACAAATCCATTATTTAGAATTTCTTCTAGAAGAGAGAATGCCTTCATCAGAAAGGTGAATTTTGCTTCACACAAGAATTGCTCCAGTATTATTTATAAAGAGCCGGTGTCAGGGAACTATGCATTCTCCAATAAAACTGTAAATTACTCTAACAGATGCGAACAAAGCATGCCTAGAGGCTGCTGTATATTTGTATTTTGCCAGTACTGCCATTGAAAAGGTGATTTACAGCCCTAAAACCACCAATGATGGCATTTTCTAAATGTTATACCAAATTATATTGTGTAAGACAGTAACATCCATTACTTAGAATGGAATTCTTAAATATTTGTTTTGTGAATGTAATACTGACAGTCAAATAAGCTCGTGTTTGCTAGTACTTAATAGGCATCTTTTGGAGGGGGAGGGATTTGCCTTGTCCCCACTGATGGCAATAGTACCTAATAGGAAATTTATTTGCCTCCCATACTTAGAAACACTACTAAATATTAAGCCATCAGAAACCTAGTTACTAAGTAAAATGACCACAGCCACTGAAGCGTTCAGGTTAAAGACGAGTTTTCAACTAAATGTACCACTTCCCACCTACCTTCAGTAATCTTCAGATGTCAAAATCACTTTTTAAAAACATTTTCCTTTGTTGCTCATAATATCTGAGGAAATGTAGATTCTCCGTGGACTTTTCAAGACTTGAATTACATAAACCCATTGTTCAGCTAGATGTTTGTTTTAAGTGTTTTTTAGCCATTAGAACAGAGTAGGTGATTATCTAGTCTAGACCTGTTATTGTACCATTCTTCAGCCAAGCTGTTTAGAGGCAGTTTGCTGAGATAGGGAGTGAGATAATACATTTCAGTGATAACATAGGCAGTCCACTCCTTACTGACAGGCTGTGAGGTTGATTACTTAACGCCTGAGCCAGAGAGTGAGTCCAAACTACAGTCTCCTCTGGAATGATGCAAGCTTCAAAATTCACTGGAGTGAGGAGTACAGGGTGGAGAGAGGAGAACCCTTTACAAGTGATTGGATTACATCGATTTTCACTTATGTGTATACACACGTGTATGTGTATGCGTTCATTTCCTTTTGGCATGTAAGAGTAAACTAGTCAAGATTTCTAAAAGGGTTTTGCTGTTTTTAATAGAAACTTCCACTGAAGAGACTTTAGAGTTTAAAAAAAAATTATTGGTTTACGGAAATGAACAGATTGCCACCTGGCAATGGTGGCCCCTCTTCTGGGTTGCCCAAGCATATAGCAGAACAAGTTATAACAAAAAGGAAATGAAGTTAGGGTAAACCGCATCCATTTTGAGAAACTGAGTTCTTTTTGTATGCATAAATAATCCAACCAGGAGGATCTTGTGTGCTTAGCACACACTCTGAATGCATTTAAGTCCATTTTCATTTGACTGGAAAACTGGGATAAAGTTGGAGTTTGGCCTTTGGGAAATCATTACTGGCTCAAGCTAAGGAATATTGCCAGCTCTATTAAGTTGTAGAGCGTTGGAGAGTCATATACACCGGTTTATAAGGAATCCTTTGATCAGTTGGAAAAACTCCTCTCTGCTTAACGATGGAGGAAGAAAAGATGTCTCCCTGGTCAGATTGTGTGGTTGATGTTCTCAAAATGATGCTATTAGCTCTGTGCCTCTCAGACTATATCCATGACAGTTTCTAAATCCTTTTGCAAACAGCTAGATTCCAACATGACTGCTTTTATTTGTGCAATTGAAGATCTAAGAGTGATCCTGATACACCGTTTGCTAGCAAAGAAGTGATTTTCTTACCCTCTTGATGGTGGTAACCAGCTTGAGCTCATTTTTTTTTTTTTTTCAAATTGCTGAGTTTAATGGGATTACAGAGATTTCTAAAGAAGGAATTTTAAATCTGCGCTAGGAAAAGGATATTTGTCATTGTTTTGTTTTGGTTTTAATAGACTTCGACTCTTAGGATCCTTTGTCATAACAAAGTAGGTGAAATGATGTACTGAGTTAGTGGCTTTCAAACTTTTTTGAAAAAAACCCAGATACAGTTTTACCTGTTTATATGTGTGTATGCATATGTTTGTGTTAAATGACAATGTAAAATATAGAGAGATAGGTTGGTCCGTAAAGCAGATAGGTGATTATAGATAGGAGGGAAGGAAGGAGGGAGGAAAAGAGGAAGGAAGGAAAAAGGGAGGATAGATAGTTACAGGTAACTGAAACAGTCCTCACACATGTACCATGTCTGCAATTTTAAAATCTATCCTATTTTATTTCACTCTTTTATTTTTTATTTATTTTTATGAGATAGGGTCTCACTGTGTCACCCAGGCTGGAGGACAATGGCATAATCTCAACTCACTGCAGCCTCAATCTCCAAGGCTCAAGTGATCCTCCTGCCTCAGCCTTCTGAGTAGCTGGGGCTACAGATGCATACCACCTTGTCTGGTTAACTTTTTAATTTTTTTTTTTTTTTTTTTTTTTTTGGTAGAGACAAGGTTTCACCAATAAATCTTGGGCTCAAGCTATTCTCCCACCTTGGCCTCCCAGGGTGCTGGGATTACAGGCATGAGCCACTGTGGCCAACCTATTTCACCCTTTTAAAAAAATGTTGGTTGAGATCCACTGAATTAATTTCATGATCTGCTGGTGGGTCACAACCAGAAATTTGAACATCACTGGGCTAACCAGTAAGAAAGCCTGGAGTCCCCACCTCTGAGTTCCCTCAGGAAGACCTGAGAACTCCCTCATGCTCCCACCTTTGTGCCAGCTGCTTTGGTTTTGACCGAACAGGCTGGTTTGTGCCAAACACCTTGTGGATCCAAAATTCCATCCTTATGGAGTTGATTGGATTATTCTCGAACCAGACCTTTGAAGCTGTGCCCAACAGGAGTGAAAACAAACAAAACAAAAGGAACCAAGCGTTTTCCCAGTGTAGTCTGGTGATACTCCGCTTTGTATCTGAGTGGAAAGAGAAAGTAATGGTGTTTTACATTTGAGTGAATCTCATTCAAGAGCAGTGTCTCTGAAATGCTTTTCAGAATCTTAAAGTAATGAGAAAGTGAATTTAAGTGGGAGGAAAGAGAAGAAATTTTTTAAATTCTGCGTTTAGCCATTTAATTGAACTCTTAGAGTTCTTAGTATCTGAAACAAGTCTTTGGTTATGCACTTTCACGGATATAGGTAACTATGACAATGCCAGCCTTCATTCTTATTCGGTGTATTAGATAAGGGACAAATGACCCTCTCTCCCCAGTATGTTGCCTTTGATTTCCATTTTCTAAAATGATCTTTTCCTATGAATAGCAGACCCACCTTCCTGCCCTCCCCACCCTCCCTGCCATGAGTGATAGAATGCTCACATTGAAATAATAGAGCTTTTGGTTGCTGGCAGCAATCAGCTAAGCTTTTAAAAGCATATGTATTGAAAGGGAAAAGAAGCTATGTCTTGGATTCCACCCACTCCAGAAACAGCAAAGAGAAAATTCTCTCAATTAAAACAATGTAATTTCCATCCCACCCTTGGGGCATTACTTCTGCTAATGTTGATGAAAATGAACATCAAATTGATTGGCTTCCCACGCCCTGACAATCATTAATTATGCCAAAGGTGCTGGGGATGAGTGTAGTGATTTGAAAGAAACACAAGTTGACAGCTTCTTCCTCACTCTGGAGTCCCATCTCAGGACAGGTGACGGGCCTGATGTATCTTTTTTAGAGTACACTTCTTCCCCACTCTCTCTAACAGGAAAGAGATTTTAAAGATTTTATTTGCTTTGAATTAGCTGATCCCATGGAATGTGGAAAGGTTTCCATCAAAACAGATTCAGTGCTGTCTGATGGGGGTATCAAGGTAGAAGAACTTGATAATGGGGCTTTTAAAGATTACATATTTTAAAATGTCTGCAAATGATTTTCTCTTATTATGCATATATAATATCTGAACATCTGCAAGTACAGTGCTAGCAACATACAATTGCTAAAGGAACTGGAAATTTAATAGGGCAATGGTCTCGATTCTGAAAGGGTCAAATTTTCTGCTACCATTAGAGATTCTCTAAAAGAATCCTATTCATACATAGAGGTTTTTTTGTTTTTTTTTTTTAACTTCACATAGGCAATTATTTCCATCTTAACCTTGGATAGAGGAAGTTGGACTAATAGTTAAATGTGCTTGGAATTATGCCTATGACTTTTTTACTACCCTGTGAATTTTCTTATTGAAAGCTCAGTGAACTTTTTAATTTAAAAAATAAGAATTAGCTCATGCTCCTTGCCCTTGGTAATCACCAGGGCACCACTATCATTCAAAGTACATTAAGGACCTCCCTGTCTGTGTCTCTGCTAGGATTTAAATACTCAGTCTCTGCTTTCTCAAAATCTGTAACCCAGGATACATTAGATGTATGATTCTCAACTGGGAGGTATTTTGCCCCCGAGGGGACATTTGGCAGTGTCTGGTGATATTTTTCATTGTCTTGACTGGGCGAAGTACTGCTCGCATCTTGTAGGTAGAAGCTGACGATGCTATTAAACATCCTACAGTGCACAGTACAGGCCCTACAGCAGGGAATCATCAGTCAAAAATGTCAGTAGTGCTGAGGTTGAGAAATACCAAATCGTGTTGGCAGATGTGTACATAAAGGGCGTGTTAAAACTAAGACTCAGTGACCAGCTGTACAGGCTGGGTGCAGTGACTAACGCCTATAATCCCAACACCTTGGGAGACTGAGGCAGGTGGATCGCTTCAGCTCAGGGGTCTGTAGTCTCAGCTTCTCGGGAGGCTAAGGTAGGAGGCTTGCTTGAGCCTAGGAGGTAGAGGTTGCAGTGAGCCGAGATCACGCCACTGCACTCCAGCCTTGATGGCAGAGCAAGATTCTGTCTCAAAAAAAAAAAAAAAAAAAAAAGACCGTCTGTCCAGATGAAATAGATGAAATGATATTCCTTCACGGTTTATACATGTATTTCTGGAAACTTTTCAAGTTTCTAACTTACAGTTTGGTTATTTAATAGCTCTATTAATACTGGTGCTTGTTTTATAAAAGACAACTGGACAATTGTGACATGCAATTTCATTGTTAACAGTGGCCTGGAAAATAAGCATCAAATATGATGGAATCTTGCTCATGAATTATTAAAATCTCAAGAAACAGAACATATGCATTATACAGCAGGGGTCCTACTCTCTATAAACTAAGCATACTTTAAATGAAAAAACTCTTGTATACATTAGTTATGATAAAATTTTGATGGCTGTAAAAAAAGGCCAAAATAGCAGTGGCTTAAGTAAGGTAGATGCTGATTTCTCTTTTTATGTAACAGCCAGAGTATAAGCAGTCCAGAGCTGACGTGGCAGCTGCAGGCACTCAGGCTCCTTCTCTCTTGTTACCCTGCCATTCTTGGCATCCATCTTCCATCTTATGGTCTACTATGGCTGCCCCTGCTCCCACCATCACATCCACATCCTAAACAGCAGGAAAGAAGTCGAGGGCATGGCCCTCCTTTTAAGGGCATGTAACACATCACTTCTAGTCACCCTGTTGTCTGGAACTTGGTCACATGGCCATCCCTAGCTGGTAAGGAGATTGACGGTGTTTTGTTGGGCAGCCATGTGCCCAGCTAAAACTCAGGGGTTCCTTTATTAAAGGAAGGAGAAAAGTGTGGATGTTGGAGGACAGCTAGCAGTCTCTGCTCAGATGTCTGGTTTTAGGTTAATTCTTTTAGGTTAACCCAAAGACTGGTTAATAATTCCAAATGACCTTTGGTCAGGATAGAGTTCACAGACTGTGACAGTGTCTGCGATGGCCTGTTATTTCACTCTATTACATTAATTTTGAACAGCCAACCTTCTATGCCAGACTTCCTCATTTGTAAATTGCCAATAATACTTAACTCATAGGCTTATGGTAAGGATTAATGATGTCACATATGTAAAACACTCAGAACAGTCCCTAACACATAGTGAGCTCCACTAAGAGCTATAAATGTTATTGTTACGGGTGATTGCTGTGCCTGACTAGCTGATTTAATCCTTAACTTACTAAGCACGTAAATGCCTGTTAATTTCATTTGGTTTGTAAATCCCAATATTTGTTGCTTTGATCTAATTTGGAGTTGTAGCCACAACCTCCCAACCCCAGTGAAGTATCAAAACGGGAGATCTGCTTTGAATATGAAGATAATGCTAAATTGGAATTGATGTGGGCTCGAGCCGATCACCAGTCAGCAGACTGCCAGCTTCTTATGTCAGAACATTGATGGCCAAGCTAGAAATTCAGTGTGGGCAATTGATGCTCCAGCTGTTTTGCCAACTTTAGATAACATTGCCTTGCATTCATCTGTTTCTCAACAATGTCAGAGATTTCTGGCTTGATCCCACAAGGATCATTAAGTTTGTGAAAATTCTTTCTTTACTCCTCAGTAAAGACATTTAGAAACTCACAGTCGAAGAGGCGCAACTCAGATTTACAAATGGCAGTGGCTGTCTTACGTTTTACATGATTTTAGATTTCAACATCATGTAGCAGATAACCTTCCCTGAAATTCCACCTCATCAGTTCTAATAGGTAACATGGCTAAAATAAGGTTAGAACATCTTTTTTTAAATTATTGTTATTTTTAAGACAAGTCTGGTTCTTGTCGCCCAGGCTGGAGTGCAATGGCGCAGTCTCAGCTCACTGCAACCTCCACCTCCAGTATTCAAGTGATTCTCCTGCCTCAGCCTCCCGAGTCACCAGGACTACAGGTGCATGCCGCCACACTTAGCTAACTTTTGTGTTTTTAGTAGAGAAGAGGTTTCACAACGTTGGCCAGGCTGGTCTCAAACTCCTGACCTCAGAGTTTGGGCCCGCCTCGGCCTCCCAAAGTGCTGGGATTATAGGCGTGATCCACTGCATCCAGCCAGAACATCTTTACACAAGCATACATATATACGTAGAGAAAATCCTGTATTGATATTAGGATAGCTTGGCCCCTAAAGCACACATATTCACTGTTAGGTCATTTCATACTTATTTTACCAGTGTAAATATTGAAGGCAGGGCAATATTTTACTTGCATGTGAAGTGACAGAAATGTAAACCATATATATTGCTTGAAAGGAGCAGGCTGTCTCTTCTATAGGTCATAACCTACCCTCATGTGAATGTGAAGTCCACGGAGAAAACCACACTCCAGTATGCAAACCTCTGCCTTCCTTTTCTTCTCAAAAAGTTTATCAAATAAACTGTGGTTCTCACAACATGAAATTTACATTTAATCTTAAATTCGGTGAGGGAAAATGATGGTGACTCATTTGGCAATTCATATTATTTTTATCAACAGAAAACGATAAAACAATTGCATATAGTCATATGGAAATGAACGTTATTTAGACTGACTTGGGTCAAAATATTTTCTAGGCTGGCTAAAAATGTAAGTAGTCGGAGGGAGTGAGGGTTTAGCAACAATACAATGAGAATTTCCAGAATAAATCATTTCCGTTTATACCACAGAAGCTTTCGTCTTTTAAAACTCAACATATTGTAGTATAATGCTTAAAAACTATTCAAGGACTTGACGAAACAAGCCGTAGAGTATTGGTTCCTGCGACAAGAAAAAGAAGGATTCTACTCATATCATCTTTCTTTTTAAAATAAGTGAATGCGGGAACTAGAAAGGCAGAGAAGGAGCAGATGGGAATGAGGACTGATCACCTTACACTGGTGAGCAAGCTCCCGAGAAGAAAGTCAAGTCCTTTTCCTGTCAGGCAGCCTTTGTGAGTAGGGGAGATTTCACAAACCTGTCCTTGGCATAAGACTCATGTGAGTGACCAGGTGAACAGTTGTAACTTGATAGGAAGATAATCCTCTGTAGCTGTTGTTATATAAGAGCAGTAGAGGGAGTGTCTGTAAAGGTCAATGTGAAGTTTCCTAAAATAATTTTTCCTAAAGGCAAAGAGTTTACCTTGAACAGCACGATCTGAACTTACTTTGCTCTCTAGTCTCTTCTATCCTACACAGAGGAACTTAGGTTTGGATTCGAGTCTAATGGGATCTGACCTCTAATTTTTGTTTTGGGATATTAGATTATGCTAGAACACTATTGATTCATAATTACGGCAGATGTAGTCCCAGAATTGTGTAACTCAGAGCCACTGGCTCTAAGACACCAAAATTATTTATAAAACATAACACCTTGCCTCTGGCTTGGCGTGACCCCAGGAGGACACCCAGTACATGCATCTCTGGTCCGTCAGTGTATGTGGTTACTTCGGTATCTATGAAATGAAGGTAGTACCTACCACATGGGTTGTTAGGAGGAACGAATGAGGCCGAGCGTGGTGGCTCACGCCTGTAATCCCAGCACTTTTGGAGGCCAAGACGGGTGGATCACCTGAGGTCAGGAGTTCGAGACCAGCCTGGCCAGCATTGCTAAACCCATCTCTACTAAAAATACAAAAAATTAGCTGGGCGTCGTGGTGGGTGACTATAATCCCACCTACTAGGGAGGTTGAGGCAGGAGAATCTCTTGAACCTGGGAGGCAGAGGTTGCAGTGAGCCAAGATTGCGCCACTGCACTGCAGCCTGGGCAGCAAAGAGCAAAACTCCGTCTCAAAAAAAAAAAAAAACAAAAAGAGCAACAAATGATATAATTTATGTCAGATTCTTAGCAGAGTGCTTGACTCATCATCAGCTCTCAGTAAATTGTATCATCATTGTTGTCACCATGTTTCCTGCACAGGTGTTAAGAAGGTAGATAAAAGAGGCGTGACACTAAATTTTCAAAATTCATCAGAAATTTGATTTGCAAGTAACCAAAGAAGGTCTCCCTCCCACCCTCCTTCCTCACCAACGATTCACCGCTCCTTGCTCCGCTAACCTCATTCCTCTCCACCCCTGAACCCTCACCCTTCCCAGTGTTCCCGGTTTCGTGTACCTTTCTCCAGAGATATTTTATGCACAAACAAGTGGAAACATGCCTACGTGTGTTTGTTTTAGGAACAATTATTCTCAAGCAGCTCTCTACCTGAAAAAGAACCTCCTTTCAAGCTGATAATTGAAATGGGGAAATAAAGTAAAAGTTTCTTCCCTCCGTGGTTCCAAATGGCAAGTTTTTCATCCTGTAGAATCAAGTGGTTACATCTTTCCCAAGTTAACAGAATATGAAGGACATTAGCACCCTTTCGGTAGACACTGAAGCCTGAAAGAATGGCTCCGTGGAGTCACCTGGGGTTTATTACTGCTTCTGATAGCCCGTTTTATCTCACTGTCGAGACACGATCGTTTAACTATATGGGCCAAATATATGTGTGCCCAGAATGAACAACTAGTTCTCTTTTCCATATTTTATATGATTTATCAACTGACTGGCTCCAAATTAAATTCAAAAGGAATTAGAAGCCTTAGCTGAGGAGCCACTGATGAGATACCCTACTCTGGGTAGGCAGATGCGGCAAAGATTTTCAGAGATAGTCCACCTGCTTCCACTTTCCTTTTAAACATTACCTCACACATGTGAATCTAATGTAGGGATTTAGCTCTTCCACGTTCTGTTGTTTAGGGCAAAATGATTGGCTCAGAAGGAAATACTTCTCATTATCGTGTTGCCTAATTCATGCGGTGTGATCCAACACTGAGGAAGTCAGGTTCTGATTTGAACCTGGTAGGATCTGACCTCTGATTTTTGTTTTGGGATATTAGATTATGTTAGAATGCCACTGATTCATAATTATTGCAGATGTAGTCCCAGAATTGTGTAACTCAGAGCCACTGGCTCTAAGAGACCAAAATTCTTTATAAAACATAATGCCAGCCAGGCACGGTGGCTAACACCTGTAATCCCAGCACTTTGGGAGGCTGAGGCGGTGGATCACTTGAGGTCAGGAGTTCAAGACCAGCCTGGTCAACATGATGAAACCCCGTCTCTACTTAAAAAAAAAAAAAATTAGCCAGGCAAGGTAGTGGGTGCTTTGTAATCCCAGCTGCTCGGAAGACTGAGGCATGAAAATCGCTTGAACCCAGGAGGCAGAGATTGCAGTGAGCCGAGATCATGCCACTGCACTCCAGCCTGGGTAATAGAGCAAGAATCAGTCTTGTAAACAAACAAACAAAAACAACAAAAGAAAAACAAAACATACATCTTGCCTCTGACTTGGCCTGACCCCGTGAGGACATCCCTAGCACACGCATCTTGAGGGAAGAAGCAGATTCAGCCGCTATATACCAGCTGCGGACTGATTCTTGGGTGGTTTGGCAGGTATACGTGGTTCAGCAGCCTTGGCTAGACAACAGAGGTTGCCGTTTTTTTTAAACCTTCACTTTGGAAGAGGAAATAAAGGTGCCAGTCCACTTGGAAGCCCTGTCTTTGAAAACTCACTTTTTAACCCACGGTTACTTGCCAGACCAATATTTGGGATATGGTGTTATGCAGTGTTTTGTTCTGCTGTGGATGTTACTGGTTTCCTTAACAGTAGAAATAGCTCTGTGAATTGGGTCTTGACAAGTAAAAGGCTTTTCCATCAGCCTTTACTGGTGTTGGGTATGTATATGCTTTTTTTTTTTTTTTCAGACAGGGTCTCGCCCTGTTGTCCAGGCTGGAATGCGGTAGCCTCAACCTCCTGGGCTCAAGCAATTACCATCCCATCCCCACCCTGCCCTGGCTCAGCCTTCTGAGTAGTTGGGACTACAGGCACACACCACCACACCTGGCTAATTTTTCTAGTTTTTGTAGAGACAGTGTTTTACCATGTTGCCCAGGCTGGTCTCCAACCCCTAGGCTCAAGCAATCCTCTCGCCTTGGCCTCCCAAAATGCTGGCATTACAGGCTATGTGTGCTTTGAAAGTGAGAAATGTAAATATCTGTAAATGTTTTACCTGACATTATCTCCTGTAAGACTAGAAGTGACCACATTTTCAGCTCAGAAGACACCAACAGGACCTTGAGGCAAATTCACACGTTGAAAAAGCAGCCGTACACTGTTGAAATCAGAATGTGGCAGCATTCCAACTGGAGAAGGAGCATTTGTGAGTTCCCATTATTAATATTACATGCAAAAATCTTCATTCATGCAACATTAAGGTTACAAATGTTCACATGCCAAAATCGGGAAATAGCAGAAAATAAGATTCTCATGGTGACATCTGTTCTCCACTCTAGGACATGTTCGGTAATACCGTGTATGGTTGAAGACCGATTAGTTCTGCAAAGCCTTTGGTATGTAGTGTGATTATGAACCTGAACCTCAGCATGCAGAGAGGCAGGGGGATGAGGTGAAGAGGGAGCTGAGCTGAAACTGACTTCCTCCCAGTTAGAATGTCACCGGAGGACCTTAGGCAAGCAATTAGCTTATCCACATCTCAAGTTCTCTATGAACTAGAAGCAATACTATGCCTTCTTGCAGTTCGCCTTAATTCACCAAAGGTGAGGCAAAGATTCTGCTGAGGGAAGGTCTCCAAAGACCTTTTGAGGTTCAACTTTTACCATCAAAGTTAGAGGTAGCGGCTTTCTGTTAGGAGGAAGAAAGTGTGATGGCTAATCCTGTGAACTTGACTGGATTGAAGGATGCAAAGTATTGATCTTGGGTGTGTCTGTGAGGGTGCTGCCAAAGGAGATTAGCATTTGAGTCAGTGGGCTGGGGAAGGCAGGCTCATCCTTAATCTGGTAGGCACCATCTAATCAGCTGTCAGTGAATATAAAGCAGGCAAAAAAACCGTGAAAAGGCGAGACTGGCCTAGCCTCCCAGCCTACATCTTTCTCCCAGCCTACATCTTTGTCCCATGCTGGATGCTTCCTGCCTTTGAACATCAGACTCCAAGTTCTTCAGTTTTGAGACTCAGACTGGCTCTCTTTGCTCTTATTTGATCTTTCTCTAGTTTTATTTGTAGTCAAAATTTTACATTGAATTTTTTATTTAATTTATTTGAATTCCTTTTCAATTTGAACATTGAAGTGGAAGGAAGACATCTTTTTAAATATATGTACGTCTTTTGGTCAACTACTTTGGAGTTGAATCATTGAATATTATCCGTTGCTTAAAAATATCCCAAGCCAGGCGCAGTGGCTTAGGCCTGTAATCCCAGCACTTTGGGGAGGCCAAGACAGACAAATTGCTTGAACCCAGGAGTTCGAGGCGTCAGTGAGCTATGACCATGCCACTGCACTCCAGCCTGGGTGACAAAGTGAAACCCTGTCTTAAAAAATAAAAAATAAAAAAAACTGTATATATATATTTTTTCCTAGGCTGTTGAATATGTATATTTCTGGTTTGTGAGCCAAAAGTCCATTTCTTACTCTTTCTCAATTCTGAAATGATAAATAGAAGTGGCTTAGATTTTTCGTTTATTTATATTGACAGTAGTAATGCCCTTTCTTTTTTTTTTTCTTATGACAACTGAAAGCAAAAGGATGCCCTAACTTTCATAAACAAATTCAGTAGTTCAAACTCTTTGTCAATAGGATATGCATTTGGAGTAGGAGTAAATTTGCATCATACCCTTTACACTGTTAACTCCATTCCATTCTTCAACAGGAACATTTTGTTCGAATAAGCTAATGAAGTTGTATTTTGATCTGAGGCCATGAAATGCAATGGCACTTGCCACCTAGGAAAGAGAAACATTTAACACATGGTATTGGCCTTCGTAGCACCAGGTCCAAAACGAGGTCACCATCTCATAGAAATCTTGAGGCCAGAAGCTCAGTCTCAAGACTCTCAGCCTTTTTCTACTTTGTCACAGAAAGTAGAGGTTTTTGCAAAGAGGAATGACACACCCTGTGGACACAGCTAGAGTTTTGTGCAGTATAAGGAAAGCTGTAGAGTACATATGCTTCCTAGTTGGGCATTCCAGATTTAATCCTGGCTCTCCCTCTTACCAGCTATGTAAGAAAAAGCTGATTTCTTAATCAATTCTGAGCCTTGATTTGTCTCATCTATAAAATGAGGATAATAATGAGACCAACCTTAATCTTTTGTTAAGAGGATTAAATGAAATTATGTAAGTAAAACCTGTAGCCTTAGCACAGTGCCCAGAGTAAAATAAGTGCTAAATAAACCTTAGCTATTCATATGCGTAATTCCTTTCAGCTACACCTAAATACAAAGTTTTCTCAATTATTAAAGAAAGTATGCATCTATTCAAATTATTGAGAATGATACAATAGAGATGGCCTATTTCATTTATATAAAAAATAAAATATTTGCCAACTGTGCCATTTATTATTACTGGTAACTGATTTTCAGTGCTGCCAATCATTATGGCATATGTTCACAGGAAAATACTAATAATCTTTTTCCTCCTCTCCTAGCTAACAAAGTAATATGGTCTAAATGTTTATGTCCCCCCATTTCAATTTATACATTAAAATCCTCACCCCTAAAGTGATGCTATTTAGAAGGTGGAGTCTCTGGGAAGGGCTTAGGTCTTGGGAGTGGAGCCCTCATGACTAGGAGTAGTAGCCCCTATGATGGAGGCTCTTATTAAAGACCCCTTACCTCTTCTGCCATCTGAGGGTAGAATGGGAAGACGGCTGTCTGTGAGAAAGCAGGACCTCCCCAGACACTGAATCTGCCAGTGCTTTGATCTTGGACTTCTCAGCCTTCATAAATGTGAGAAAAAACATTTCTGTGGTTTATAAGTCACCCAGTGTTTTGTTATATAGCAGGCTGAATGAACTAAAACACAAAGTATTTCCCAATCCTATGTCTATGAGTCCCCACCGGAGGGAAAATGATTACATAAACCAACAAACAGAAACCCTCACCATATAAAAACATAGAACCCTGCCTAATCAAATAGGTAGAATTTCTGGATCAAAGAGAAAAATTATTTGTGACCACTGTTGCCTTAAAACGTTAAATCTGCCATTAACTAACAAAAATGTTATAATGTGCTAAAACTCAAGGTCAGGAGAAAGGCAAAGCAGAATAGTTATATTTTCTATTAATACAGAATTCAATAGGTTAGGAGAAGAGAAAGAGGAAGACTGAAAATCTGAAACTGGATGTAGTCACACAAGAATATTGCAGTGTCTGGGAGCTGATAAGGGCTTTAAGGAAATTTAGAAATCTTTAAAGGAATGGTTGATATGATCAAGGCTTGTCCATAAGAAAAGAAGCCTAGAATAATTGAGAATACCAGTGGATTCCAATCTTAGTGAAGAGAACTGCAGAATCCCTAGAGGCTTACTTGAATAATATTTGGAAATAACTGTGACTTGAATTTTAAGAAGAAATATATTCAATGTTTTAAAAACTCTATAGGTATGACTCTGTTAGCACATTACATAATTTCAGGAGTAAATTAACATTAAAATTTTAGTATTTTAGAAAGTCTGAATTTACTTTCTAAATTCAGAGTATTTCTAGAATAGTAGAGTATTTTAGGATCATTAAATTTTTAATTATAGTGGTCTGCTCTTTTCATTTAGTTTATCCTTTTCTTCACTTATTAAGTAAATATTAGTATATATTGAGAACCTAGTTCAACAACAAACAAAAGAAAAGAGGAAATTCTTTTATTTGCCCAAACAATGATAATGTTTTTCCTCAAGGTGTTCTCATATGTGCCCATACTTTAGAGTAAATTATAGAAGATAACTTTGGGATTTAAAGATTTGCTATCACTCTGCACTTGAATGCCTGTTCTTTTTCTTCTCTGGGAAAAGTTGAAAGAAAAGACTATAAGGGTCTCGTTCTGGAGCAAGTGAAAGCTGACCTGAAATAAGTTTTATAATTAAAATTTACATAATTGGTGCTCAGATTTTTCATACCCAGCAGCTCACCAGATGTAAAGACATAGGAAGAGGCCAAAAAGGAGTTGAGTAATAGGAATGAGGCAGAGCCTCCAGATTCCACCATTCTGTCTCCCGGCGGGCCCTGGGGGAAGCATTTGGGTTGCCTCAATAAAGCTCTCTTTAGATTTATGTGATCGTGGATGCTTCTTCTCTATGGTTGGTGAATTTACAGCGGAACAAATCGAGATTGTAACAGACAGAAGATCTGTCTCTGGTGAAATAAATTAGAACCATTAGATTTTCCTCTATGGTCTTGTAGTATAATGTAATAAATGGTTGAGAGTATGGGCTTTGTACTCAGACAGCTTTAAGTCTGGGAAAGGCTCTCACTTACCAGCTAGGTGACCTTGACTTCAACCACCCTGAGCCTGATACTCTTTTTTGTTGTTATTGTTGTTGTTGTTGTTATTGTTTGTAAAATAGGAGTGTTAATAATAGTGTCTAATACACAGTGCTGCTATAAGGTTAAATATTAATATATGTGTAAAATGCATCATCTAGCGACTAATGCAATGGTCAATCCTCCATAAATATAAGCTATTGTTTTAACTATATATTGCTTCCTTAATATATTTTTAACAAATTCCGATTTTGCGTAATGAAGATAAACTGCCAAAATTGGATGAAACTATTTATACACTTTAAATCTTTATCTGTTGGAATCATGTTCAGCTTAACCACAAAGACTTAACCAATTATGGATCTGTTTTTCTCTCATAATAAAGCATTCAGAAATAGGCAATATAAGGCTGGTATAGCTGTTTGAAGGAGACAGCGAGGACCAACCGTTTAATTTTCTGCTCCCCTACCCTTATCGATGGCTTTCATCTTCGAAATTTAAAGAGAGCTGTGGTACCTCTAGACAGCCCAGAAGGAAGAGCCCAGAGTGAAGGGCAAAACTCTTTTTCCAAGACTGTCTTTTCTGGGGAGTGGAGGGATGTCAGAGAATCTCTTTGCAGGAACTTCCATCTGTATCTCATTGTCCAGAACTATGTTTCATCAACAGCTTCTAATAGCAGTGGAAGCCGGTAAGGAAGGTATGTTTTTAACTGGGCACATTGCCACCTTGAAACAAAACAAAAAGCCACATAATTCTGTTAGACGTTAAGTAAATAAACATCAGTTTCTACCACAAAGCCAAGCAAGCTAACAAAAAAGACATAATTTTCAGGCCTGATTATTTTTCTAACAAAGATTTATAAATGCCCTCCATATTGGGACATTCTGAGGGCATTTGCTAAGACCTTAAATCCTACCATCATCATTAAGAAGAGAAGTGGTCACTGGTCTATGTAACGGGGAAAATAATAACCAGATCCCTTAGACATGATTCTTAAATCAATATTGTCAGTTTGCTTCCATGTTGTGATATCAAATTAGGTTGCCATTCAGTACAACAGTCCTGATCTTGGTGATGTGATTATATCATTTATTCAATAAGGTTTTATGGAGGATCCCATTAATCTTGGAAATATAAGTGCAGGGAAAACATAGAAGCAACATTCCGAATTTTCGTACATGGATTTTGTAAAAGGTTAAGTTATACAGTTTTCTTTTTTAATAAATATTGTTATAATGGCAGGCATCAATTGGCCTAGATTCTGTCCATGAGTGTCTACATTTGGAGGCTTAGAGAAGGTCCCCATGGTACTCAAGTTCTATGTGATCAGCCTCAATGGAATTAGGGGTACCTAGTTCTAGCCATTTCTGTTACCTGAGGAATCAAGGTCCAGTTTTCTACTATTGAATTAAAATGACCTGCATAAAGAACCAGATATAGAAAACACAGTTTTTTATGAGAGGATTACAAGTCAATCAGTAAGCATTTTTTAAGTTAACTGTTATCCAGGACTAAGCAAAAAAAAAAAAAAAAAAAAAAAGTCACCCAGTTTTCCTGTGATGATTTTTCAGAAGCAGCCATTTACTAAGCAGTTGGCATCGATTTCATATGGCTTAGAGGAGCAGGCAGGCTCTGGGTCTGTCTCTGCTCTCCCAGAGTCACTGGCAGGTTACCTGGGGTAATTACTCAGGTTCTGTAGGCCTCAGTTTCCTTATATGTAAAACAGCAACTTTGAAAAAAAATGATTGTTAAGATTCCTCCTTAATCTTGGGTTTGGGGCAGGATAGAGATTTAATTACTGTGGAAGCGATTACTTGCAAGTTGTGGGGTGCCCTGGGGTCGGAGAAGCCCTGGAATGTCAGGCTTCATTTTCATCCTCCTGAAGATGAAGGAGTTGGATTGGAAGTGTCAGAGTCTTCTACTTGATCTAATGTTTTGTCAAACAGAGTTTGAGAGAACTGCCACCTGAAGTCTACCAGATGGATTGAATTAATAAAAATTTTTGGAGATATGCTTGATGGGTTTCATCTTCCTAGGACCTGTGCATGAACCCTCTGAAAGTAGTAATGCAAAACTCTACTTTGCTAAGTTTGTTAAGCGTTATTAAAGTTTGAAATGAGCCCAAAGAAGATGAAGGGTGTTAACTCTTTTACATCTAGAATCTCCACCCAGTGTTTCTAACTGAGCACAGATTGACAAAAACTATTTCTTTTTTTTTTTTTTTTTCTTTTGAGACAGAGACTCAGTCTGTTGCCAGGCTGGAGTGCAATGGCATGGTCTCGGCTCACTGCAATCTTCGCCGAGTTCAAGTGATTCTCCCACTTCAGCCTCTCAAGTAGATGGGAGTACAGGGTGTGAGCCACCATACCCAGCTAAATTTTGTACTTTTAGTAGAGACAGGGTTTCACTATGTTGACCAGGCTGGTCTCGAACTCCTTACCTCATGATCCACACACCTCGGCCACCCAAATTGCTGGGATTACAGGCATGAGCCACCGGGCCTTGCCAACAAAAACTATTTCTAAATTCTTCTGTCTTAGCAGCTCATTGAAGTAACACCTTGTCCAGCAGAAAATCCTGTATTTTGGGAGAGTGTAATGGTCCTTAAAGGAGAAGTTGGTTCCACCAAGACCTGCAGAGAAGTGGTCATAGGGAGCCTAGTAAGTCTGTTAGGACTGGCATGAGCAACACTTCCGGCATCTTGTGCAGGGTCACTAGTAGTAAATGAAATGGTGGGACAGGTCACCAGTGCCAGCCATCTGCATTGTGGCTGCTGTTCCAGTACAGCTGTGACAGTGCAAAATAGATCCTCTGAGCTGGAAATTCTAAAACGGTAGATGTTACCCTAAATTGAAATGACTCTGAAAAAATTAAAAAGAGATATAGAAGAGCTGCAAGCACTGGAACAAAGGTATTAACCCCCAAAGAGTCATAAACCACAGCTGGCTCTTAGCTTCACAAGCAGCCCTCAGAAGGCGGTAGCTTGTTTTAAGCAGAGGCCATGCAGAGCCCATGAAACCAAAGGAGAGAGCCAGTAGGGATAGAGTCTGACCAGAAAGTTCCATGCCCTCTGCTTTCTGCCTGGAAAATGACCTGGTAGGTTTTAACCTATCCAGGAGTACAGAGGATTTCAGAATTTCAGTTTGAGGTATGCCTCAAAACATTCCAACCTTGATGATGAAAGAAAGAAGTGATCAAAATACCATATGTCACAATGGAAAACCCAAGCGGCCCCAGAGCCTCTTCTTCAGTAACGAGATTTAGTTGATCTGAACAGTTATTTATGCATTGAGGTCATGTTTTGGCCAGTCTTTTGCTTCTGTCTTAGCATTTCTTTTACCAAAATCAGGTTGAGAGATGGTTCTTCGAGAGGACTGTTTTGTCAGGGAATACAGGGATCTTTTCACACAGTAAAATACGCCAACAAAGCCAAACAGTACAGCAAACAATAGGGTCAAATGATGTTAAAATTGAAAGGAAGCAAACTAAAGTCCTTTCCTTCATCCCTCTCAGTTTTTGAGGTTTTGCTTATTTGTTTAGTTTTACCAAAAATGCTCCCCAAATGGCAATAAAAGGCCCAAGGGAACTTTCTTCAGTAATACCGTGTTTAAGTCAGAGAGGACTGGCTTTTAGGACTTCCCCATTTGATCTTCCTCTTGTTCCTTCTTTATTCTACGTTTTGACATGTTACAGCTTCTAACATCTCTGTGCCTGAAAATAGTCTAGGCTTACACTTTTAAGAAGAGAAACGGAGAAAAATGCTAGTGTCTGTGGACTGTTGCTAAATCTGCACATGTCCATTTGTAACCAAGAGTATTCAACTCAGAGCCAAAGAACAGGAAGAAAAGAAAAATCCCTCCTTTGTTTGTAGACTTTGGCATTGAATTCATATGGCTTGGAGGAGCTTGAATGACATTGTGGATCTGTCTCTGCTCTCCCAGAGTCACTAGCCAGGGATAATTACTTAGGTTCTCTTGGCCTCAGTTTCCTTATGTAAAAAACAGGAGACATTGAACAAGATGATTGTTAAGGTTCCTCCTTGAGCTAAGATTTGGGCAGGATAGAGACTTAGTTACTAAGGAAACCATTGCCCAACCTGTGCGAGTTGTGGGGTCCTCTGGGGTAGGAGAGGTCCTGGATTATCATGTGTCATTTTTATCCTCCTGAAAATGAACAAATTGGATCTGAAGATAACTGAGTCCTCTACTTCATGTAAGGTTTTGTCAAGCAGATTTTGATAGAACTCCTTCCTGAATTTTACCAAACAGGTTTAATTAAAGAAAGTTTTTGGAGACATGCTGGATGGGTTTCATCATCCCAGGACCTATGCATGAAATGAGACATGTCCCCTTGGATCACTAGGTTATAAGAAGCGTAGTTTGCCATGTTGTAGTTTGGCCAACTAGTCATCATTATGGATGACAGACCTCAGTTCACCATTAAGAGGAAGAGCTGAAAGCCTTGTTTTGGGATTGCCAGGATGGGATCGTTCTCCTTACACTGTGTTCCTATTTTTCTATCTGTTCTCTAAGGACAAAAGTGCTTAATCCTATACACCTATTTGCTTCATTTAAAACAAAAACAAAAACCTACATAAGGAAGAGGAAAAGCTCAAATGACATTTAAGGCAAACATCATAGGTGGAAAAGTAGAGAGAAAACCATCTGATCACATAATACCAAGTAGCCAGGAGTTTATGGAAGCAATTTATGGTTATCCCACAGATCAGAATATAAGAGTGTGAAAAGAAATAAAATGCTTTATAAGAGACAAAATCCTATGAGATTCTGTACAAAAAAAGAGGTTATCATTAGACAAGCATTTCTAAAAGAAATGAAGAGAATCTTAAGTATACATTCAAGCCACTTAAAATAATGAAACAAATGCTAAGGGATATGGGAATCAAGATGAAGAAGAGCAAAAATTTTAAAATACTACCCATACCCCAAGCTGTTTTGTGACTTTGGAACTAACTAAAAGCCGTTATTGATAATGTGCACTTTTCTGCTACATGTATTATGCTTCATAAAAAGTTTTTTAAAAGGAAATTTCTGAATAATCTAAAAGAAGCTTTTAAAGTTTTTCTTCCCCAGCAGAAGAAGATAATTCAGATGGAAATGTGTTCAGATGGCTGTACACTTGTTGCTGTTAATAATAAATGTGCAGAATTCTTCACAGGATGGGGGAGTTTGGGAATTAAAGCCTATCGAAAGGTGGAACCTAATGTTCAAAGCTCTAAAACCAAGAGGAACCATAGGAGGGGCTTTCAGTTAAGAATGTTATAAGTAATAGAAAATCAACTAGCAGCGGCTGAAGCAAACAGGGACTTATTTTCCTCACAAAACAAGAAGTCCAGAAGTGGGTGGTTTCTGGCATTCATTCAGCTACTGAGAAATGCCACAGAGGACTGAATTAGTCAGTTCTTACAGTGCTGTCAATACCTGAGACTAGGTAATTTATAAAGAAAAGAGGTTCAACTGGCTCACACTTCCATAGGCTGTATAGGAAGCATGACGCTGGCATCTGCTCGGCTTCTGGGGAGGCCTCAGGAAACTTTTGGTTATGGTGGAAGGTGAAGGGGAAGCAGGCACCTGTTACGTGGCCAGAGCAGTAGGAAGAGAGAAGGGGAAGGTGCTGCATACTTTTAAAAAATCAGATCTTCTAAGAACTCCACCCCCATGATCCCATCACCTCCCACCAGGCCCCACCTCCAACACTGGGGATTACAATTTGACATGAGATTTGGGCAGAGACACAGATCCAAACCATATCAAGGACCTATACTTTTCTCATCTTTCTCTTTCTCTATCTTTGGCAGTTGGCTTTTGTCCACATGCCTCATATTCAGAAAATGGCTGCCAGAGTCCCAGCCATTTCCTCTGTGATCAAGGCTGGAAAAGAGAAGAGGGCCAATACCAGTCATAGCTTTCATTTTATCAGAAAAGCAGAAGCCTTCTCAGAACTTTGGCACGTGGCTACCCCAGCTGCTTCCATGGCTGGAGGAAGCCAGGGATAAGGAAAGTTGAGAATGACTGTTGGGTTAACTGACAAATGGCAACTGCCAGAGTTTGTCATAGAGAATCGTCTTGTAGCTTGATGCTGTTGGGAAGAGGTAAGAATTTAGAGCCTTTGGGAGTATAGCTCAGGACTGCAAACATTTCTACTAATAGAATCATGAAAGCAGTTAATGAATTTAGTTAAAACAGCAAATTAAAAGGCAGGTAGCCTGATTTTTCATTCTGAATTGGCCATAGGCCTTAATGGATGCTAATAAATTATTAGTCTTTCCCACTATAAAATAAGGATAATGTCTATTCTCTGCCTCACTTGAACCCTTTTATTCCATCATTCACTTATTCAACAAATACATACTAAGCACCTCTTATGTAGCAGAGATTGTGTGAATGCTGAGGATACACGAATAAATAATGCAGAACCCTTTCCCCAGGGAAGGGAGGCCAGGGAACGTGTTGACTGAGCACTGCTTCATGTTGGATTGTGTGGGGTGCCTTATATGCGGAAGATGTGCGTGTGTGTGTGTGTGTGTGTGTGTGCACGTGCACGCGTGTGTATACATATGTGTGTGTGTGTGTGTGTGTGTGTGTGTGTGTATAGCTTATAGAAGATACGTAAACAAATAACAGGTAAAGTGGTACAACAGAAATATTCATGAAAGTGCCCTGGGACAGAGAAGGGAAATGTCTGACTCTACCTTGAGAATTGGGCAGGGCTTCCCTGAGGAGATGAAATCTGAGATAGGGCTTGAAATTGAGTCTGAGTTTGTTGTACAGAAGTGGTTGGAGGGGAGTAGCTTTTGGTGGAGGAACAGTTGATTCAAAAGCAAAACACTTAAAAGGGAATTGTTTGTTCCTGAAAAGTCAAGCAGTCTACTCTGCCAAGCATTCGGGTGGTGGGAGTGGCCAGAGCCAGACCATGAAGGACTCAGAAGCCAGGAGTTTGGCCTTGGGGAGCTGTTGGCATACAGGACAAGACGTGATGAGATTTGTGCCTTGGAAAGATCATTCTGGAATCTGCGAGGTGAGGAGGGGCTGTTGGAAGGGAGAGAGTCTGGGAGCAGAGAAGCTGTTTTTGGAGGCTTTGGCCACGGTGTTGCTGGAAGATGGTGACACAGTTAAGGCAGCGAGGTCCAGAAAGATCTACGTAAGAGCAGCAGCTTCTGATGACTGATTGGATGTGTGGGAAGGGAGACAGGGGAGGAGTCAATAAAAGGTTCTAAAGTTTCTCATACGGCACTTGGGTGGCATCATTCACAGGAGATGCAGGAGAGTGTGGCATCTGCAGAGCCCCATTTCAGCTTCACCTCAGCTCCTAGAACAAGGAGCAGGCCTTTGCTTCAGGTCTTGTATTGCCACAGTGATACTCCTCCCCGCACTGCCTCTCCTGCCAGGCCCCACCCAGCTGTGATTTTGAGGGCTTGTTCTGGGATAAGGCTCCAAATGGCCTGTGATTGCCTCGTTCCTGTGTGCAAAATGAAAATGGATGGCTGTAGCAAAAGCAAAGATGGGGTGGGGAGGGCAGCGATCCCCAGACGAGTCTTGGAGTTGGGTGCGGGGCAGTGGCTGAGCAGTCATGAGTGCCCTTGGCAACTGCCTGCCTCACTGCGGCCCCGGGTGTTCATCCCACTCAGCTGCAGCACAACCTCAGTAGCTGTCATCATTTTCCAAGCCACTGGAGGCAATCAGACAGTTCATGATGCTTCAACTTCTCCAGTACATGACTGATACTTGAAGGAATTATTAAGATGCTTATTTATTTATAATTGTATCTGCTTGTTTGGCATTTGACCCCATTCATTCATTCTCATTGTGAATGTATTAGGAGACCCTGTACCCTCTTGACTTCTCCTTATAATTATTACTGTTACCGTTTTTTGAAGCACTGTTTTGAGTATACACTTAAAAGGGGCTACTGATATACTGAAATTCACTGCACAGCTGACATGCCCACTGCTTGAACTCAAGGACGGCCATCTAAGAGTGGTTCTTGTCCTCATAAGTTCAACTGCCTTTTTTTTTCACTTCTCTTTCCCCCACATTTCTGCCCTCTTCCCCTTTAAAGGTTTCTACATTCCTACTTTCGTCAGAGCAGCTCTTCTCCCTGAGGCCCCAAGCTCTATGTTTTAACAAACACAGATAAATCAATTCATGTGTTTTATCAGTGTTTGGATTGCTGGCAGGTGCCTCACAGTGAACAGTATGGCAATTTCACTATCATCTCCTCTCCTCCCCTTTCCAGACATACATTCATATTTGTTTCTTCTTCTCTTAGATTACCCTATCTGGCAAATCATTCAAATGAAAAATGATCCCATTGATTTATCCACATAGAAGTAGAAGTTTGTACTTGGGAAGCAGTTTTAACCAAATTGTGTGAAATAAAGTTCTTTCTTCTGATGTTATCTCTGACCTGTGTTGTGAGCATTTTCATCTGCTTGGATGATGAGAAGTTCTCACCACCATTTAATTATCACCACATGGTGTCCAGTGCTATAATACAGTACTGTGCTTGAAGGAGATTTGCAATGATTTACTGAGGTGATAGACAAGATATTAACTTAATGTATCCATTGTCTTGGTCTTCAAAGTGAGGGGAAAGGCCTATCAGTGGCCCATTCAAGTGTCCTTTTAGAAGTGTCTTCTTCCCTCTTTCTGGTGTTCTCTGTCACCTGTTTTGTGACATTACCATAGAAGGAATGTTTGTATAATCTGGTACAGTTCCACAAGAAGAAACATGGATCAGAAAATTAAAGGTAATCCTAGGGATAAGAAGGAGAAAATAAAAGCTATTTAAGATGATTAGAGAATATATTAAAGTCCATTTATTTCGTTCACGGCTATGAACTGTGGGTAGATAATTTGTGACACTCACTGTTTTCCCTAATTTGAGACCTTTGGAGAAATTCTGGTTCATTCTTGCATTAGGGAATTTTCTGTGGCACAGTGTGTGGTAGTCATCACTGAGTCTACTTAACAGAAGTTCCTCATTAAGGACTTTGCACAAACTGGAATGAAGAGCAAAGCTTTCTTCTTTCAATTATGTGGTCACTTTTAAAATAGGTGTAATGTGATACTGAGAACAATGTATGTTTTGTGGATTTGGGGTGGAGAGTTCTGGAAATATTTGTTAACTTTACTTGTTCCAGGTCTGAGTTCAAGTCCTGGATATCCTTGTTAATTTTCTATCTCATTGATCTGTCTAATATTGACAGTATAATGTTAAAGTCTCCCACTATTACTGTGTGGGAGGAATCACTCCTCAGCAATTGCATAGCATTTCATAGGTTTAAATAAAATATTGTTTGGCTGCTTGTTTGTTATTTTCATCCCTTATTCCTTCCTGTCTCCATTGTTAAGCACAATTATTGGCATAAAAGAGGTTTTTAATACCCATTTTTAGACTGCATTCTAGCCTGGGCAATCGAACAAGAATCCCGTTCTCTCTCCCTCTTTTTCTTCTTCTTTCTTTCTCTCTTACATTCTTTTTTATTCTTTCTTTCACTCTTTCTTTCTTTTCTCTCTTTTTCTTCTTTAAAAAAAAAAATGCTTTCTTCCTAAAGAGAATGAAAGCATGTTCCCTTTCAAGGGATTGAACCATTTCTTTTCACCTCTTTTTTTTTTTTTTTTTTTTTCTGATACAGCATCTCACTGTGTCACCCAGGCTGGAGTGCAGTGGCATGATCTCAGCTCACTGCAACCTCCACCTCCCAGGTTCAAGCGATTCTCATGCCTCAGCCTCTGAAGTAGCTGGAGTTACAGGCACCCACCTCCATGCCCAGCTAATCTTTGTATTTTTAGTAGAGACGGGATTTCAACATGTTGGCCAGTCTGGTCTTGAACTTCTGAGCTCAAGTGATCTTCCCACCTTGGTCTCCCAAAGTGCTGGGATTACAGGTGTGAGCAACAGTGCCCGGCCTACAATTCTTTATTTACTGTCTTGTGGCAAGAGCCTACATTTCTGGAATTTTAACATGCAACTCAGGCAACTCATTCAACAAATATTTATTGAGTATCTGCTGTACACTGGGCACAGTGCTATCAACCTGCTAGAGGTTAGTTGGCAGGTCTTTAGTGATGAAAGAGAAAAAATACTGAAGATTTGACTGGAGTCAGAATCACTTGCCACCTCAGCTTTCAAGAATGGCCTTCTTAGAGACAGGAAGTGAGCAAGAAAACCAGTTCAGAGACTAATTTGTAGTTAATAGCCACGATCTTCAGAGAGATGTCTTGGCTGAAATCCTGAATGTCGACTAACATAAAATGTATTCTTGTTGCCTTATTTCTCATGATGCTTTGTTCTTTTGACCCAGAAACAGAAAAGATAGTCCTAGAGGCAGGAAATGGATTGCCATCCTGGAAATTCAATGACCAGCTTTTTCCCTGTGACGTGTGTGGGAAAGTGTTTGGCCGACAGCAGACATTGTCCCGACACCTCTCGCTGCACACAGGTGAGTGAGTGGGGCCTGGGCTGTCAGCCCTCTGTCCTCCATCACCAACTTCTCTACTCCCCAGAAGCTGAGTTTCTCTAAGAGAGGCATTACAGGAAGTGCTGGGAATGTGTTTATCCGAACCTTTTCAAGCCATTTTGCCTGCCATATTTAAAGAAGACCTTGGAAAGGCTTTTTTATTTGTATTGAAAGGGCTCATTGAGTTCTGATGAGAAAATATACACAATTTAGGTTTATTCAGGTAAAATTCCTAAACTCTGTAAAGAATGTATTGATCTCATCTTGAGAGTGCAGGACAGGGACACACTCCATCTTACTGGTTTCATCTTACTGGGGTGGGTGGGAGCAGCGGGGGAAAAGGCACCTTGGTTGAGAAACAGCTTCTGCCTTTATTTACATATAATTGTGGAGAAATATAGTTGATTCTGAAAGTTGGGAAAGGAAAGGCAACCAAGTTAACGAGGGCAAATAAATAGCAACTTAATCCACACAGCAAAAATAAGTGAAGACAAAAAGACATAAGGTAAAATCAATAGTAAACATAAAGCAAGATGGAAATAATAAAATCAAACATTTCCATTTTTTACATTGAAATCAGGTTTTTAAATAACCCAGATATATCTTATATATAGGGAACACAACAACAAAATGATGAAGAAAAGTTCAAAATAAAGACATCACACAAAATTTAAAAAGCAAGACAGGAAGTATTAATATGACAAGATTAATTTTGTCTTTTTTTTCCCCCAAGGCTGGAGTGCAGTGGCATGATCCCGGCTGACTGCAACCTCCACCTCCCTGGTTCAAGCAGTCCTTCCATTTCAGCTTTCTGAGTAGCTGGGACTACGGGTGCATGCTACTACCATGCCTGGCTAGTTTTTTAAAGAAGTTTTTTGTGGCCAGACATGGTGGCTCACGCCTGTAATCCCAGCACTTTGGGAGGCCAAGGTGGGTAGATTACCTGAGGTGAGGAGTTCAAGACCAGCCTGGCCAACGTGGTGAAACCCTGTCTCTACTAAAAATACAAAAATTAGCTGGGCATGACGGCGCAAGCTTGTAATCCCAGCTACTTGGTAGGTTGAGACAGAAGAATCACTTGAACCCGGAGGAGGAGGTTGCAGTGAGCTGTGATCATGCCACTGCCCTCCAGCCTTGGTGATAAGAGCGAAACTCAGTCTTAAAAAAAAAAACAAAAAAAAAGTTTTTCATGGAAACGAGATTTCGCCATGCTGCCCAGGCTGGTGTCTTTTTTTTCTTTTTATATTTTTAATATTTTTAATCTTAAATTCCACTAAAGGTAAAATTTAGTTATATACTTAGCCACAGAGAAAACTTCAACATGTTCCAGAAAGTGGAGTTTCATAAGATCACATTCTCTGAGCATACGTAAATGAAATTTTAAATAAGTAAGGATCAATAAAATGTCCTGCCTAATTGGACCAAAGAAAAGGGGAGAAAATAAAAATTCAAATAACATATATCTAGAAGGAATGAAACAGAGAACACTTCATAGGTAAACCTGGAGCAAGAGCTCTAGTCAAGGAAAATTTATAGACTTAAACGTTTTAATTAGAGAGAAAGACAAAAATGAATTTAACAGTCACCTTAAGGAATTGGTAAAACAACAAAGTCTTGAAAAAAGATGGCCATAAGATAGATAAATCCTTTTAAGGCTGATTTAGAAAATGAAGCAAAAATACTCAAAGGTAAGAATGAAAAAGGAAGCCTAATCTTCAATTTGGAAGATGTTAAAGGATTATTGGAGAATAATGAAGCTCTAGGGAAAAAAAAGCTGAACACTTAGATGACATAGATCATTTAAACAGAACGACTAAAATTGACCCCAAATGGGGAGGGAGCTTGAATCAATCAGTTCCCAAAGGGAAATTTGGAAAAATTATGAAGGACATACCGTTAATAAAGGCATCAGGTCCAGAAATTTTCTCTGGTGAATTCTTTCTAACCTTTTGAGAAGAGGAAATTCCAATGTTATTAAACCTTTCCAAATGATAGAAGAAGATTTAAAAAGCTCCACAATTTCACTTTATGGAGGATGCATAACCTTAATAACAAAACTTAACAACTCACTTATTTATACAAAAGCAAAACTTCTAAAGAAAGGACACATTTTATCTGCATGGTAGGGCTCCTCCCCTGACCCTGCTGAGCCCAGATGCCAGCCCTTCAAGATGTTGGGGACTACCTATAATAATAATGGTCTTATATTTTGTAGAGAATAAGTTTTTTCCATGTTCTTCTCTGTGAACTAAGGAAGACAGGTATTTTCTTTAAGCCAGGCTTAGTAATACCAAGTAAGCATTAAGGATAGAACACTGGAGTTGTTCTTTCCTTCATTTTCTGCTATTACCTTTATCTGTATGATGAAAGCAAAGCCTGCTCCTCTTAGTTTAATTTGCTTGATTAATCAAATGAATTCAGAATGCCACTCTGAAAATGATCCTGAAACATTCATCAGTTTTATGAGAGGGTTTCCATTAAGAAATTAATTGAAATTCTTTATTTTATTTATGTAAAATGAAATTTCCAATTAAATTATTTCACACAGCATTTTTTCCCCCTTAATTTCATTAGTTTTTTTTATTTCCTGGGTGACCCAGGCCAGGAGCTTAGAGAGAATGATGGGGCCTCTCCTATGCTGCAGTCCTGCACATGCTGTGTTTCATTCCCCCACACTGCTCAGCACACACCCACCCACGACTGACACATGGGTGCATACACACACACTTGCTCACTCACTCACACAATAAGATAAATATGGAGCTTATCTTATCAGGAAAAGGGGCTGTGGGTGTCCAGAAAAAAAAAAAAAAAAGCAGATTATCTATTCTAGTTGCCCTGGGACTTTTTTTTTTTTTTTTTTTTAGAGGCGAGGTCTACCTCTTTCACCCAGGCTGGAGTGCAGTGGTGTGATCATGACTCCCTGTAACCTTGACCTCCTGGGCTCAAGCAATCCTCCCACCTCCTCCTCCCAAGTAGCCGGGACTCCAGGAGGATGCCACCACACCTAGCTAATCTTTAAAAAAATTTTTGTAGAGATGGAGTCTCGCTGTAATGTCCAGGCTGGTCTCGAGCTCCTGTCCTTAAATAATCTCACCTTGGCCTCCCAGAGTGCTAGGATTACAGGTGTGAGCCACTGTGCCCAGTCGGAGATTTTCTTTTATATTTAGAAGTGCTGATACAGGAGTGACCTGCTGGGTAAAGACTTTTAGATACTTACAATTCCAAGGCATTACCGTGGTCTCCATTTGAAATATGACTTGAACCATTCTTTCCTTGATACCTTCAACTGATTGCATGGTGTTAGGACTTCCATTTTTGAAAGCGATTTGGGCTTTTTTCCTGTTCCTTCACCCACAGAGGAAAGAAAATACAAATGCCACTTGTGCCCCTATGCTGCTAAGTGCCGTGCAAATCTGAACCAGCACTTGACTGTCCATTCTGTGAAGCTGGTGAGTACAGACACCGAGGACATTGTCAGCGCCGTCACCTCTGAAGGCAGTGACGGGAAGAAGCATCCTTATTACTACAGGTGAGTTGCAGACGGAGCATGCTTGTCTGCCTTTCTCAGACTCTTGGCTTCAGCACTCTCTACTGTCTGCTGTGGGCATGCGTCACCAAGCCCTTTTTCTCAATCATAGCCTGGCCTTTGTTTTAGTAATTTCTTTGCTTAGATTGAGCCCCGCAGTTGCACAGACTCCTCTCTTGACTTGGGTGTCCCTGGTACTATTAATTGAAAGAGTAATAATGGTTTGAGAGGTGGCTTTCTGGGGTGGAGCTCCAGACAGTGACTGGGCTATGGGGATGATGAATTTTTAGATCTGTTCAGCTCAGAAGCTCCAACCTTTGTAACTGAGTGTGTTGCTACTCCCTAAAAATCGTTTTAAAAAAAAAGCTGAGGAAATGTATATCTGAGAACCCCAAAGAAATAGCCCAGAAGGCGTTACATATTTCCCCTCCATTGCATCATCCTTTAGTACCTGGATTTTACGTTTCGTTTCTGTATTCAATCATGAATCAATATTGGTTTGGTTGCCATAAAACCCCCAAGTTTCAGGCTGTCTGTCAAATCTTGCCCTATGATATGCCATACTGATTGGTGGAAACCTGCTTTTGCAGGAAATGTCTCTAGCGATGGGTGGCCTCTTGCTTGGATTGCCATACAACAAACTTTATGTGCTTTCATTGCAACTAGGGAAGGTTTCCGGAGCCAGAGAGAGGCTCCTGGGCTGTGAGGTGCTCTCTGAGTTTATCAGTGGACCAGCACCACTAAATACCTTGGCAACGCTACCCCGTGTCTCTTCGCCCAAAGGAAATCAGTTAGGTGATGTGCAGCATCTGGAATCCATAGTTTTTCATTAACTTTATGGTTATTTAGCATCATTATAAGACATATGTGATTGTTACATGATGCTGGCCCTCAGTCTGTTTGGCACACTGACTGCTTTAGAGATAACCCAGAAAGCAGAAGGCTTTTCTAATGCAAAACCTTTTGGCGGAGAGACAAATGTTTTTAAAATTCCAGTTTTCTTGAGTGTACTGTGTATAAATGGGCAGCCCACATTTAGAAGTATGTGTCACCCTTTTCTCTCCCCCTCTTTTACCCTTTCATGTAGTTGTCACGTGTGTGGATTTGAGACCGAGCTCAATGTCCAGTTTGTCAGCCACATGTCACTCCACGTGGATAAGGAGCAGTGGATGTTTTCAATCTGCTGTACTGCCTGTGACTTCGTCACCATGGAGGAAGCAGAGATAAAGACTCACATTGGCACTAAGCACACAGGTGACCATTCCTGTCTCTCCTTCTCACGCTCCTCCATCCCTGCACCCCAGAGCACCTGCCACCTGGCTGAAGCATCCCCACTGCCCCGAGACATTGCCCTTTCCTTCCATGGAAGGAAGGACTTTCCCAAGGCATGAGAGCCACGTTTCCCTGTAGTCATCATGCTGTTTCCTGGCAAGGCCTGGGCCTCACTGCTCTGAAAGACTCCCAAGTTCAGATGCAGTAGAGAGGGGCTGAGCTCTTTGCTTGTTGGTCACCCTGGTCCTCTTCCTCATCACTGTATGTGACAATCTTTCAATGCCTCAGCCTTATATCTTTGCACCCTGGATCTCATTTAAGCCCCATAGCAACCCTCTAAGGTGAATACTGTATCAAACTGTATAGTACAGGTGAAAAAACAGGCTTAAGAGAGGTGGGGTATTCCACCCAAGGTCAGCAATTAGGAGTTGCTGTAGTTACTAGTTTCAGTCACTGGTGAAACTCAGCCGAGAGCAGTTTTCATTCCAGGGCTTGCCCTCTGTATCATTGCTGTTCTGACAACCCCAAGAAACACTTGGCAGAGCTTTGAACCTGTCTGTTTTCCTGTGCCAGGCACTGCACACCTACTTCTGTAGGCTCTGCTCCTCTCCAGTGAAACTGCAGCCCCGATGCTCTCCTTAATGACGCATGGCATGTGTGTTCAGGGCCAAAGAAAGCCAGATTCTCCTGAAACAAACCCATCACCGTCTAGGCCACGGCCAAGCCTCCGCCAGTGCTCGCCTGTTGTTTAAGCCTCTTGCCATTCTGGTTAACTTCTTCCATTTATTGATGTTAACATTCTGACTTCACCGTGCAATTATACTCTCACAAGTGGTGGTTACAGATGATACCAGCATAGAGTCATTAAGTGAGAATGAGGAGGAGCTCCCCACTGCATTTGCAGGGCTTACAAGTTAAGAGCTGATGTTGCCGACTGCCAGCCCTGGGTGTTGGGTCAGCCCCGCACATCATCAGCACTTGAAGGATTTGGGAAGGGGAATTTCCCTGACAGTTGTGCTGACGATGTGCACGGCAGAGAAGGATCTCTCTGTGCTTCTCTGGCCACTTTGGCTCAGTGATGCCAACAGCAATAAAAGCTTGTTTTTGTCAGAAATTGAGCAGCTATGACTTGGAGGTCTGCAGAGAGCTGTTGTGCTGAGCGAGAAGGTGCCATTTTTATAGTCAGCTGTCTGGCTAACCACATTAGCCTGTGGGCAGCAGGTGAGCTGGGAAACCCCTGTTGAAGACAAATTAAATTCAGCATTTCTGGAGTAGCTAATGGAGGAAAAGGCCGACCTCTTTTCCATTACCACTGGCTTTTCAGATAGTCTTTTTTTTCCTCCTTTCTGTTAACCTTCGTTCTAACCCTCTTTAACCCAAAGTATATCTGAACCCAGCTGAAAACCTTCCTCCCTCCCATCCTGCTCCAAATCTCCCTCCACGCCCATCCCACCATAAGGAAACCATAGAAAGCATATGGCTAGAAAGAAGCTGGACTTGTCATCACTTAATTATTATGAGTGGAAACTTCACAGCTAACCAGCGCAAACACATACCTGGTAATTACCACAGGGAATGAAGCACAGATCTTGTTCTCTCTGATGTAGCGGGGCTCAGGGCTCATTGTCTAGCAGGAAAGAATATTCTTGTTTGTTAGTACAGTCACCCAAGAGCGAAATACATTAAAGAATTTCCTTTTTTAATTCAGCAGAAGCCTTTAATGCTGCTGCTCTAAGAGTAAGGTTAAAACCTGTTTTATAAACCAAGGCCCTGTATGCTTTTTTCAAAAGGGGCAGATAGTAAATATATTAGGCTTTCCGGTCATACAGTTTCTGTCACTGCTACTCAACTTGGCTGTTGAAACTTGAAAGTAGTCATAGACAATATGCAAATGAGTGGGCATGGCCATGTTCCAATAAAGCTTTATTTACAAAAACAGGAGGCCCATTTGAGCCCAAGGACTATAGTTTGCTGACCCCTGTTACAAGCTAAAGGTCTCACAGCAGAGGTTTCCCGTATTTAGTGTAGTTTTGACGTGTTTGAGTTTGACCCAAAATAGATTAATCTATATTTGTAAATTAGTAAGTTAGATTATTGCAAAGTTATGATATGAAGCAATATATATGTTACATGACATATATAGGAATATGTATTCCCAAGAGCAGGGAGCTTATCTAAGTCACTGCTGTATCTCAGCACCTGGAACACACCCCACATAGTACAAGTGGGGACTCAATGTTCCTTCAGTGAATGAATATATTTGTGTACAAGCTCATCTACGCACATTTCTGCATGCTAAGTAAGAAAACTACTTAGACGTGGCCCTTGCTTGAACCTTAGAGTCCTAGTGACTTATTCCTGTAATCTATGTGGAAGTTACTTGGCGTGGAGGAAAGCACACACTGAATTCCAGATTCAGATTCTAGACCCTGTGGTACCATAAGTAGTAGTATGAATGTAGGACCTCAGTTAACTTCTGAGCCTCCATCTGTTCCCTATATTTTCAGATGTGCAGGAGATGCCCTTGGGCCTAAGATTCTCTAATGCTATGAGCCTTGTTCTTTAATTTGATTTTCCTATCTTAGGAAAAGACACCTATTATGTCAGTACCTTAGGAAATCTGCCACACTGTCTTGTTACCTAAGTGAAGTTGTGATCTACAGGATGAGCTCTAATCAACAGCATGCATTTTGTGTAGCCTCCTACAGAACCCATGCTTTCTCACATTTTCTTATGGGTTCCTGTGACTCCAGGCATGCCTGTGAGTGGGATGTTAAGGGCGTACCTGAAGAACTGTCCTCTCATTAGGTGTTTCCCCATAGTGACCCCTCCTCACCTTCTTTCTCCCACCGTCTGGCATCTTGTCCCTGAAGAGAGTATCAACAAGTGGGAAATATCCCCTCTGGTGCTTGTGACTTCTTCAATGCAAATTTTGCTGCCATTTCGAAATGTTGCAATAAATGGCATTGAGGAATCTGAATGGCTATTTGGAAAATACAGCTATCAATACCTCACCTCACATTGACACCAAAATAAATTCCAGATAACTTACAGAATCCCCGTTAACAAATCAGCCCTAGAAAAGCCTGAAGAAAATAGACTATTTATCAAACTCACAGAGCGAGAAGGATTTGTCAAAGCTTACTTGTTAAAATAAAGCGCAAATGAAAACAGTCGAGAGATTTGACACATAAAAATTTCTTCAATTTGCAAAATAACTGAAAAAGAGAAGCAAAACCAAAACCTCAGTCTAAAAAAAATGTGTTTACAAAAATGACAAAAGGTTAATCTATTCACTACATAAAATATTCCTATAAACTTAAGAAAACCTTTACACCTCTAAGTGAAGAATTAGCAAAGGATATGAGGATGTGAGCCTCGATTCACAGTGAAGGAAATAAAGGCTAACCACTTACCATAAGGAAACACATATAGCCTCACTGGCAGTCCAGCTGAAACTCAAGGCTTATATTCCACCTGTTAAGTTAGAGCATTTGATGTTAATACTCACTGTTGCTGGGATGATGCTGGCACTCACATTGCTGTCACCCTACAGAGTGGTAAAACTGTTTGGAAACTAATTAAGCTGTATATACCAAGAGGCTTAAAATGTAATGCCCTGTGACCCAGTAATACCATCTCTGGGAATTTATTCATGGAAAAATATTCAATCAGTGAAATATTAATTTTAACTTTAATTTTAAGGAACTATTTAAGTAGAGTATGTCCCCTCCATGGATATAATACTATCATTTAAAACAACACAAATATTTTCATGAATTTTTTTGAGAGCCAACTATGTACAGATATCTAAAAGAGCATGGGAAAATACAAAGCATTAGTTATCATTATTATATTTTGTAAATATTATGCATGCTTTATAATAGAATAATAATATTTTCTATAAAGCTTACCATGATCCAGACATTGTTCTTAGTGATTTACATATAAAAACTTATTTAATTCTCACGACAACCGTATGAGGTAAGTGCTGATATTATCCCCATTTTATAGATGAGATAATTGAGGCACAAAGTTAAGTATCTTGTCCAAAGTCATACAGCTACTAAGTGGTGGAGGTGGGATTCAAACTCAGATATTCTGATCTGTTTTTTATTTTTATTATTTATTTATTTATTTTGAGACAGGGTCTCACTCTGTTGCCAAGGCTGGAGTGCAGTGGCATGATCTTGGCTCACTACAACCTCCATCTCCCAGGTTCAAGCAATTCTCATGTCTCAGCCTCCCAAATAGCTGGGATCACAGGTGTGGGCCACCACGCCTGGCTTATTTTTTGGCATTTTTAGTACAGATGGGTTTTGCCATTTGGCCAGGCTGGTCTCGAACTCCTGGCCTCAAGCAATTCACCCGCCTCAGCCTCCCAAATTGCTGGGATTACAGGTGTGAGCCACTGTGCCCAGCCTGGATATCTGGAGTCCTTATTCTTAACCTTAATGACAACAATTTAAAAATATAAGTGCTTACTTTTTTAAGAATGAAAAGAAATGCACTAAAATGTAACAGTGTCTGTATTGAGGCAGCAAGATGATTGGTAATTTTTTATGGTTTCAATTTCCTAATTTGTGCTGTTTTAAATTGTGCAATACTTACGGGTTTTGTTTTGTTTTGTTTTTTAAGTTCTCTTCAGCTGGTTGTCCTAATGTGTGAGGTTGCATCACCTGTGCACAGGTGTCCTTCACCAAGATCTTTGTGATGCTGAAGAAGGTCAATGACCACTTTAGTCACAGCCTTGGACTTGACTGGCAAGGGCATCCTGGCTCTCTCCACAGACATAGCAAAGCAAGATGAGGTCAGAAACGGAGGAGGCTGTTTGGACTAGGGATTACACGTTGAGCAAGCTGGGCTGCATCACAGAGTGGCTGGCACAGCATATTATATCTTTATAAATTTATTAATTCAGGTATTTCTGCCTGGTGCAGTAAGCCTGAGGGTACTTGAATCTATGTTTAGAGATGGTAGTTGAAATTAATATGTTTTAATTCTAAAAATGAATTTAAAAGAATCACTTGCAACAGGCCAGTATTAGAAGATGGAGTTGCAATATCAGGGATTCAGGGTCCCCGCTGAAAATGTTCTATCTAGAAAATGTAACTAAGCTGGTTAAATATAAACAGATAAGTGACTGGCAATAATGGTACTAGTTTTTACATAGCTTCCTTGTACCAAGAAAGAGTCTGGTACTAGTTTTCACATAGCTTCCTTGTACCAAGAAAGAGTCTGAATTCTAAAGGCATATGCCGTTGCTCCTCATGGTTAGTGACTGAGGTCACATACTTGCAGTTCTAATAGGAGCAAAGTTTTTAAAATTGTGAACTGAAGCAAGAGTTGTCTGCCCTGGACCCTAAGTGCAGTTCTGACAGGAACATTATTTGAAAACATTGTAAGTGGGTAAATATTTCTTCTTTTCTCTTTTTAAAAACTTTTTTTTTTTTGACACAGAGTTTCGCTCTTGTTGCCCAGGCTGGAATACAATGGCGTGCCACTGCAACCTTCGCCCCCCAGGTTCAAGCGATTCTCTTGCCTCAGCCTCCTGAGTAGCTGGGATTACAGGCATGCACCACCGCGCCTGGCTAATTTTGTATTTTTAGTAGAGACTGGGGTTTCTCCACGTTGGTCAGGCTGGTCTTGAACTCCTGACCTCAGGTGATCCACCCGCCTCAGCCTTCCAAAGTACTGGGATTACAGGCGTGAGCCACTGCACCCACCCAAAAACTTTAAAAAATATGGTCACTCTAGAAAATTTTTAAAAATGAAATAAAAGTAAACAAACATGACACCAATAATTTTACACTCCAGACGTAACCCACCATTATAGTGCTGTTTATTTCCAAACTTTGCATACCCACATATGACTTATTTTTTAATCTCCTAATAAAGGAAGTTATTAGGAGCACATTTAGAGTCACTAGGTTGCTTAATTAAGTGATTTGAAGGGAACTGAAGAACAGTCTCCCTATATTTTCTCCCCTAACCTAAAACTACAGACTCACATCGAATCTGTAAATCATTTTGTGGATAATTGACATCTTAACATTCTCAAGTTTCTTGAACCAGGAACAAAGTTTAGCTCTCCAGTTACTTGGGGTTTATAATGTACATATTTAGGCTGGGTGCAGTGGCTCACGCTTGTAATCCCAGCACTTCGGGAGGCCAAGGTGGGTAGATCACTTGAGGTCAGGAGTTCAAGACCAACCTGGCCAACATGGTGAAACCCTGTCTCTTCTGAAAATACAAAAATTAGCCAAGCATGATGGCACACGCCTGTAATCCCAGCTACTTGGGAAGCTGAGGCAGGAGAATTTCTTGAACCCAGGAGGCAGAGGTTGCAGTGAGCCGAGATCATGCCACTGCATTCCAGCCTGGGTGACAAAGGAGACCCTGTCTCCAAAAAAAAAAGCACATTTTTAATTTGTCACAGTAGAACTTCAAGTGATTATTAAACCACTTCATATGTTGTATAAGAACCTCACAATAGTAGGCTTCCATTTCTCTCTTCCTAGCCTTTATGCTATTGTCATATATTTACTTACGTAAGTTTTACAAACCCTATAAAACACTGTTATTTTTGTTTAAACAATGTTACTTTTACTTTTAAAGATACCAAGGATTTAAAAATTACGAATTTATCCATGTACTTATCATTTCCAACCTCTTCATTCTTTTGTGTAGATCAGTTTTACATCTGATGCCATTTCTCTTCTGCATGGACTTTGAACGTTTCTTGTAATTCCAGTCTGCTGGTGATGAATGCCTTCTTTTTTTAAAAAAAAAAATGTGAGCTTTTGTTTGTTGCCTTCATTTATTAAATATGTTTTTACTGGGTATAAGATTTTAGGTTGACAATGTATCTTTCAGTACTTTAAAGATGTTGCTTCACAGTCTTCTTATTTGCGTAGTTTCCAGTGAGAAATCCACCGTCATCCTTATTTTTGTTCCTGTGCATGTAACACATCTGTCTTCCTCTGGCTACTTTTAGGATTTTGTTCTTTAGCACTGGTTTTAAGCAATTTATGATGTTCCTTTGTACAGGTTTCTTCATGTTTCTTATACTTGAAGTTCATTGAGCTTCTTGGATCTATAATTTTCCTCAAATTTGGAAAATTTTTGGCCATTTCAAATTTCCACCCTCCCCACCCCACCAGGGATTCCAATTAAACTTAGTTTACACTTCCCAAAGGCACCCCACAGTTCACTGATGCTCTTTTCACTTGGGGGATTTCCTTTCTCTGTTTCATTTCGGATAGTTTCTATAGCTATTATCTCCAGGTTTACTCATCTTTTCCTATGCCATGTCTAATGGGATTACCACTGACAATAGACTGCAGTTTTCATCTGTAGAAATTTTATTGGGATCTTTTTAATATTATCCATGTCTCTCCTTAATTTCTTGAATGTATGAAATACAGTTACAACTGTTTTAATGTCGTCTGCAAAGTCTAACAACTGTGTCTGGTCTGGGTCAGCTTTGACTGGTTGGTTATTCTCAGTTTGAATTGTGTTTATTGTTTTGCACATCTGATCCTCTTTGGATGCAAACATTGTGATTTTTACCATGTTGGATGCTTAATATTTTATATTCCTATACATATTCTTGACCCTTGTTTTAGGATGCAACTAGCTACCTGGAAACCTCGTTCCTTTGGGGTCTTGCTTTCGTGATTCTTCGGCGGGTCTAGATCACTAGGTGGTGATTTATCTAGGTTTAAGCCACTACTTAGAGAGCTTTCTCAGTTTTCTACCTAAAGCCCTGTAGATTAAGTGTTTTTCCAATCTGACTGGTGGAAACAAGCATTATTTCTAACCCTCTCTGAGTGTCAGGCACTGTTCTCTAAGCCTTTCAGGTGGCTTTTCCCCCTCCAACTATAGGTAGTTTCTTCACCCCCATGCTCTGATCCATACTTTGCTGAATACTCAAGGGGAACCCTCTGTGGTCTCTGGAGTTCTTCTTCTGTGCTGCCCCTTCCTCTCTGGTACTCTGTTCTGCAAAGTCTGGTCAGGCCCTCAGCTCTGTCTCCGCCACTCAGGGAGTCTGTCAGGTTCCACCTGATTCCTCTTCTGTGCACTGGAGACTGGAAAGTCTCAAGGCAGGAAGCTGATCAGTCACAGGGCTCGCCTCTTTTGTTTCCTGTCTCTCAGGGACCACTTTTCTTCACTGCCTAACATCCAGCGATGTGAAAACTAGCATGTGATATATTTTGTCTGATTTTTTCAGTTGTTTCGGTAGTAATGGTAAACCCAGTCCCTGACACTCCCTCTTGAGTAGAAGCAGAATTCTTTTGACACTAGATTTTAATGGCCTGCTAACTTGTTTGTATCTGGCTTTGAGGGAGAGGGACCAGTGTACTGATGAAGAGCATGGAGCCTGGAGTCAGACCAACTCAAACCTCTTCACCACTTCCCAGTCAGTTGATCTAGGCCAGATTAACCTTTCTGTGACTTCATTCCCTCATTGTAAAATGGGGCTGATAATAACAACAGCCCAGTTGTGTCACATAGGATTTTTGAAAAAACAAAATGAGATAATTTAAAGTATAACACACTTCCTGGAATGTGGTTACATGTTCAGTACATCTTAGCTAATAGATACTTGTCAAATGAATGAATGCCTGCTCTTGGCCCCCGGTACCACAAAGGAGGTAGGTGCCTTAAGACCTGGGATCCCCCATCGCTGAGGGTGCTGGGGACATGAGCCTGCGCTCCCAGAATGATGATGCATCCATGAGACTCAACTCGTCACCCTCAGTTGCTATCATTCTTTTCATCTCAGTAACAAGACTGGGTTATTTGCCTATTTTTCAGGGGAAGACAGGAAGACCCCCAGCGAATCAAATAGCCCCTCTTCATCCTCCCTCTCAGCTCTGAGTGATTCGGCCAACAGCAAAGATGATTCAGATGGCTCCCAGAAAAACAAGGGTGGGAACAACCTGCTGGTCATCTCTGTCATGCCTGGGAGCCAGCCCTCACTGAACAGTGAGGAAAAGCCAGAGAAAGGTAAGGAGGAGGTGGGTGTGAGCCTGCTCAACCCTCTGCACCCCAGGATGACCCATTCTTGAGAATAAGCCCTGGACGGGAGCGATGTCAGAAACTGATAATAGGCCCAGAATGCAGTATGCTGGGCATCACCTAAAATTTACATTTCCTTTGGCTTAATTTGCATCTGACTATGGGGTGGAAGAATGGGGAGGGCGACATTAATTCCAATATTTGTACGTTTGACTCCTTTTAGCATGGAGATGTGGGAAACAGTGCCTGTCAGTGTATAGCTGTCAGGCGTCAGAGGAGGCGGGAGGAAGGAGGAACTCGGCTCCACTCCTGCCCTCGTCTCCCCGCTACCCCATGCACCTCTATACCCAGCTTCGGTCCTTGCAGGGTTCGAATGCGTTTTTTGCAACTTTGTCTGCAAGACGAAGAACATGTTTGAGCGTCATCTGCAGATACACCTCATCACCCGGATGTTTGAGTGTGATGTGTGCCACAAGTTCATGAAGACCCCTGAACAGCTGCTGGAGCATAAGAAATGCCACACTGTCCCCACCGGTGGGCTCAAGTAAGGAAAGCAAGTACAGAACCTTTTACTGCGTTGTTATTAAACACCCTTTCCCCTTCCCTACCCTGTCCCTTCCCACGAAGGTTTTGGGAGTCATGGAGAAGGGGAGCTTGGTATGAGGGGAGTTAGTCAGGAACCCCTGCTGCCTTTTAGCTGGATTGAATTAGACCTGTCCCCCTAAGGTGTCAATAGACCTCAGCAGGAGAATCCATTTTGCAAATATCCTGGGATTCAGGGCAAGAAAAACGACACGTTGCAACAGCCCAGCATGCAAGAATAGACTCCTACACTGCTTTGAGTTTTGTTCAGACTTGATTTTAATGGACTGCTGGGCTTAGTGTCCCCAAGCATAAATCATGCTGTCACTGAGATTCACCATCTCTGTTTTTCAGATGGCTTGCTACACATCCTTTAAATAACCATTACAACCACCCCACCCCCCCCAAATTGGACAGTTTGAAGAGGCAGGAGGCAACATTTTTCATGCAAAGATCATGTGCTTCCTATCCTCCTGCAAACATACTGATGTCTTCCTCCAGAAATCTAGACAGCAATCATCATCTTTAACCAGTATTTTCAGGAGACTCTTTGGTCTCAAGTGAGACCAATCAATTAATATCAAACATACTGTGTGTCTGGCTTGATAACAGGTGCTAACGGGCACACAGGAATAAAACGCCATTTCCACCGTCAAGAAATGTATCCCCTAGTACTACCTAATCTGCCCAGTGAAATCAGAGTCCCTGTTTACAAGGCACTTAGGGTCTGGTAAAGAGAAAGCAGCACATGTAACGACACAGAAAGACACTCTTTTCAAGGCATAATTACTCATTTTTAGCTAAACAATCATGTTGAATGAAAAATTACATTTTACTTAACACAAGGGAAAAAAAACTTTTGTTTTAAAACATTTTCATCATTGAAACTTGCAACCTGCCAGAGAGGTGGCATGACTCCCCCAAATGGGTGAGGAAGGGAGAGATGGAAAAGGACCCTGGGAGTGCAGTGTTGGGGACAGTGCAGGCTTGGTGCCCCCAGGCCCCTGCCTCCTCAGAAACTTCCCCAAACAGAAGAGTCAGGGAGCAACAGGACCTACCGTTGAACTCCATTTCATTTCACTCTTGGTGGTGCTTCCGTGGGAGGGGGAGGGGAGAGCAGAGGGGATTGGGGAGGGGATGATTATAATTCAAGGAAACCAGTGTATGAGAAATGCCTAGTGAGACCTCATTTGGGGATTCGATTGGTTTGTTCCAACTGTCCCTTTATAAATATTTGTGTGCTCTTATTTTAAAAAGAAAAACACCAGAACCATGCTTTTCTGTGGTTGCACCAGTGCTCACTGCCCTTCCCAGTAGCCCAGTCACACCCATGAACTTTACGGCCCCTGCCAGTTGTGACTTTGCCAGTTCGCCTTTCCTCAGGGACCTCCAAAGTCCCGAGCCTCTGAAGCCATGGGGGAGAATGCACAGTGAACTCTGATGCTTTTGCTGGTACAGACACTTCCCGTGCGGTGCTAACCGTCCCCTGTGTAATAGTTTATGTTCTAGGATGACCAAGTAGAAGAATACTTTGAAAAAATTGATAATGCCTTCTGGCTATACAGTGAGTCTTCGTTTTGTTTTGTTTTGTTTCCTTTGCCATATCAGAGAATTAATTTGCCTGAGAGAGTGTCTTTAAGAAAATAACGGGAGCACGGAAAAAAAACCCTTAGCACTTTGCCTGAGCAGCGAAGGAAAGATTGAGCTGTGGGTCACAGAAATGTCCTTAAAATGAAACAGACTGCCGATGTCTAAATTGCTTTTCTGTGATGGAACTGCTTGTACTCTATATCCTGTTCATAATGCAGATCAAATAAGATTATACTATTATTTTTCTTTTGCCGTAGCTCAGGACAGTGGTGAGTTTCAGACTCCTCTAGGTAAGGCCCAGCTTGGCGTAGGGGTTGTGTGTGCACCTGACCTGGGAATGGGCTTTATATTTCTCTCGTGTGCACTCTTCTGTGAGCTGAGGTTCAAAGGCTAACGGCGAGCTTGGCGCTGAGGAGGCCGTGCACGGTGCACTTGGTTGTGTTGGGCTCTGCTGAACACCTCTCTCCAGACCCTCCGAGGACAGTCCACTCCCGGGCCCTGCCCTGCAGGAGCCAAGCAAGAGCTGAGGCAGCCACTTTTGCATTTGCATTCTTTGTGGAAAGAGAGCAAACACGCTACCGTTCTCCTCTAAGCCACTGACTCCAGCCTGGCAGCTTCTAAAAGAGAAGCTCAGCGGACTTTGTTAACGTGGCCTCACCACTCCTCTTGGCCCCTCTAGACAGCCAGGAGGGTTGGTGGTAGCGTAGCCTCACTGCAAAGGATGGAGAAACTGAGCCACAGAGAGGCCCAGGCTCCTCCTAGGGTATCCAGCTCCGGCCTGATAAGGTGATGGAGCTGAGACCAGCATCCACCCTTCCAGAATCTACCTAAATTGCCTGTAGAGACCACTCAAATAATGAACCAGTATGTCCTGAGTGCTTACCATGTGCTGAGTACTCTACCAAGCACTGCAGAGAATGCAGAGGAAATGTAAGATTCGTTCCTGCCCTCTGAGAATTTCTGATCCAGTTGGATTATTACCATTTCTACGGCATAATCATGTATTAATAATGTCTTCGAGCTCCAGATAGCAGCTGTCTCCTCCCTCCTCCCTTCCTCATTAGCAGATGGGCCGTTTGGGTGGGCTTCTTTCTCCTCCCATGCCCCTGCCATAGTCCTCAGCTTCCTTTCCTGATCAAGAGCCAGTCCTGTAAGGAGATATGTTTTACGAGTACATAGATATGTACACACGCACACACTCACACAGAGAGACACACACAGGCCTTCTCATCCTAACAACCCCTTAATAAGCACGATTCTGACCCCTGTGACTTTCTGTTTGCTGGAGGTAGCGCTCCCCCTATAAGCTGTTCTTTAAAACCTCTTAGCCTTTCTGCGTGTGCTTGATGTGGTGCATGAAAAGTCGATTCTTTGTGTTGCTCCCATCTAGAGGGGAGGTCAGGAGGTTTAGACCTGTGCTCTGTCTGGTCGGGAGTGGGGAGGGCTCCGAGGGGTCGGGCGGGGGCTGGAGGGGAGCACCAGGAAATTGATTCCTGTCACTTTCTCTGCTCCCCTTCCTGAGGGCTGGCCTTGGCTGTGCTGGCCAGGAGACCCAGAATAGGCTGAGCGGCCCTCGCCAGAGCTGCTTGTCAGTGGAGACTGCTATGTCAGCAGGGAGAGCCAAAAAGGGCTGTTCCACCCCTGAGAGGCGGCAGGGCTGGGCTGGGCAGGCCTCAGACACTGGGGGGCGGTGTGAGGGAAGGCTGGTGAGGAGGGGAGAAGCGGGGCTGCCTCGGAACCGTCCCCGCTGAACCTCCCTTGCGCTGCTTCTCCCGGCAGGTGCCCATTCTGCATTTATTCCACCAACCGCCCCGCTGCCATGGAGTGCCACCTCAAGACCCACTACAAGATGGAGTACAAGTGCCGGATCTGCCAGACGGTGAAGGCCAACCAGCTGGAGCTGGAGACGCACACCCGGGAGCACCGCCTGGGCAACCACTACAAGTGCGACCAGTGCGGCTACCTGTCTAAGACCGCCAACAAGCTCATCGAGCACGTGCGCGTCCACACCGGGGAGCGGCCCTTCCACTGTGACCAGTGCAGCTACAGCTGCAAGCGCAAGGACAATCTCAACCTGCACAAGAAGCTGAAGCACGCCCCACGCCAGACCTTCAGCTGCGAAGAGTGCCTGTTCAAGACCACACACCCTTTCGTCTTCAGCCGCCACGTCAAGAAGCACCAGAGTGGGGACTGCCCCGAGGAGGACAAGAAGGGCCTGTGTCCAGCCCCGAAGGAACCGGCTGGCCCCGGGGCCCCGCTTCTGGTGGTCGGGAGCTCCCGGAATCTCTTGTCTCCCCTGTCAGTCATGTCCGCCTCCCAGGCTCTGCAGACCGTGGCCCTGTCGGCAGCTCACGGCAGCAGCTCAGAGCCTAACCTGGCACTCAAGGCTTTGGCCTTCAACGGCTCCCCTTTGCGCTTTGACAAGTACCGGAACTCGGATTTTGCCCATCTCATTCCCTTGACAATGTTATACCCCAAGAACCACTTGGATCTCACATTCCACCCTCCCAGACCTCAGACTGCACCTCCCAGCATCCCCTCGCCCAAACACTCCTTCCTCGCCTATCTTGGACTGAGAGAAAGAGCAGAGACTGTCTGAGGGCAGCCATGTTCTGTACCAAAAAAACAAAGAGACAAAGACAAAAAAAAAAAAAAACCCTCAGAACTTAAACACAACCCCAGCAGGTGTATGTTGCTGCAAAACCTACAGGCCCCCATGGGTCTGAAACATGTGTACTGTATATCTTTAGTAAGGAATAGAGAATTGGCTCTGTGTGTATACCTATTGCATTGACCTGAAAGCTGCTTTATCCAATCTTCAGAGAGGTGACTTACTGCATACTTCTACCTTCAGAGGCATGCCTCCCCAGCCACCCACTCCCACTCTCAGCCCTTCTCCGTACTTTTCTCTGGAAGGAATCTTGTCTTGTTAAACCCTAAAGAGAGTGTCCTTAATAGCAATCAGCACTTGTAAGCTTGTATACCGGTGCATTTGGTTTTCTGTTGGGTGAATGGGGTGCGTGGGCGTTTGCGAATTCTGAAAGAGAAAGCCGCGTGTCGCGTGCGGTGACATTTCTATTGCACATTCTTTGTACTGGCTTCTTCAACAGCGATGAACGTTCTTTTCCCTCCTGGGTGGTTCATCCACGACTCTCTCCCTGTGCTCCTTCATCACCTTTCCCTCTCTCTTTGACGGCTACAGAGTGGTAGGGCCTGGTGCTTAGTCGATGAAGGAATGGTAGACATCTGCAGTGCTGCTGGAGATTTCCGCCAGAGCGCTGGAGACCCTGTGTTCAGATCTTCTCTGGTGATGAAGACTCAAGGAATCAAGTGACTGATCTGGAAGAAATATCTCGCAGCACTGCAGCTAACATCACAGAACTTAAGTGTATTTTGTGTGTGTGCGCCCACACGTAGACAAATGTGGACGGTGCACACACACACACAGTGCATCATTTTTTAAAGGGCAGATTATATATATATGATGTATTAATTCAGTGGTTACCATTTGTTTGCAGGAAAAAGAAATGTATGAGTGAAAAAATTTATGGTTGATAAATCCAGCCAAGGAGATTAAAAGGGGTTTGGATAAATTCTGGGTATAAATGCTCAGACTAAAAAAAAAGAAACGGCAGTTTTGCACAGTGCTATGGTCTTGCACTAGTTTTTGTTTCTCATCTAAAAAAAAGTAAAAGGAAGAAAATGTACCTTTTTTATGGAATGAGAAGACTGTATGTTTGAAGATTTAGCGACAACCTCTTTGACATATAATGACGCAACAAAAAGGTGCTGTTTAGTCCTATGGTTCAGTTTATGCCCCTGACAAGTTTCCATTGTGTTTTGCTGATCCTCTGGCTATCGCGGTATCCTCCATGTTATTAGTAATTCTGTATTCCATTTTGTTAACGCCTGGTAGATATAACCTACTAGGAGGCTAACTTTATACTTATTTAAAAGCTCTTATTTTGTGGTCATTAAAATGGCAATTTATGTGCAGCACTTTATTGCAGCAGGAAGCAGGTGTGGGTTGGTTGTAAAGCCCTTTGCTCATCTTAAAAAGTAATGGGTGATTTAAAAAGAAAAAAGGAAAAAAAAAATCTTTGGCTGAATATGTTCATTGCTTGTATTTTTAAAACAACAGAATTTCCAGTATGAAACAGGCTGAAAGAGCAGGAAGAAATGTTCTTTGTATCGTAATGGGAAGTTAGGAATATAAAAGTTTATATATTATTTATCTATTGGAGAACTGGTGTACAGGAGGAACGCGCTCTTTCTGTGTTGCTGTTTTCCATCATGTGTTATCCTAAGAGTTGGGGTTTTTTAAAATCTGTTTCACCAGGGGAAAATAAAAGCATCCCTAATATTCTTCCTCTAGTCAGTTTGCTTTGCTGAAAGCTCCCTGGAAATTAGTACAGTTCTACAGGAAGCCAGAAGACTGTACGGTCTGTCCGCACCATGCTCTCCCCAGTCCCCTCCATGCCGGTCCCTCCTCCCCACACCCAGCAGGTGTGCTACACCTCCCTTTGCCAGTCACGCGCCGTGGATGGGGAGCCTGCTTGGTGCCCTGGCAAACCTGTTTACACTAAGGAGATGCCACAGGGTCAGGGAGGCCAAACCAGCTAGGGCGGGAACTCCCAAACCCTCAGTCATTCTCCAGCAGAGACCTTTGCTCTTGGCCAGGTTTGAAACAATGTTCAACCTCGCCACGTCAATGTCTCAGTAAAAGACACTAAAAATAGTTACGGACAATACACTCCAAGAATTCTGGGCTTATGGGTGGGATGGTTTTTTTGTTGGTTTTTTTTTTTTCAAGTCATGTCTTTATCCCCATATAATGGAGAATGTGCCACTAGGCTAATAATGTGTCTTCAAAATTACAAGTTCAGTGATGACAGGAAAGAGGGTTATAGTGATCCCACAGAGTCTGGTAGAAAAGGTGAATAACACTTAAGCACCAGTGGGTTAAAAACCTGAAAGGGCGGCCCTGACAATTCGGACTATAGGTTTTACAGCATGCCACTTGTGCAATAGGAGGTCTTAGGGTTGAAACTTTCAAGAACAAGAGGGGTGAAGGAAGGAGACGTTTACTGCTCAAATGCCATGCATTTCACTGCTTGCCACTGAACTTGTATTTGAATGACTTAGTAATGCTTAATATAATTGGGCAACTTTTTTAGCACTTTGGAAAGAGTCATCAATCTTTCTGGTAAATTATAAAAGTTTTCTGAGTGAGAACAGGTGTGTTTGGAGTTTGTTTGACTTTTTATATTATTATTGTTATTAATAAAGAAAAAAATCTACAGCATTTTTCAGACTCCACCCTAGAAAATACGTACCCCTGAATTTGGTTTGCAGTTGATACTCAGGGAAGGATGTATTCCATAGATATCCTTTCCGTGTAAAACACTAACATCTTTGAGAAATTCACCTACCAACTAACTTCAGTTGTTTTCACTATGCATTCTTCAATGAAAGCTAGCTTATTTTTCCATATAGTAATGCAGTTAGGGTTCTCAGCACTTTCTTTCTTCTATCCTTTTTTTAACTCTTCTTATTATGTTCAGATGATCATACTGTCAAGGTTTGTGTACATTACTGAAAATTTGTATTGTATAAAGCTTTTTGCATTACAAGGCTGTACAGGGTCATTTTGACAGTAACTGGTATATTCCTTTGCATCTTATGTTGCATTGCCAATTTCTAGTGTATCCAGTTTGAAAGTATAATATACTCTAATTAAAAAAAAAAAAGGTTGGCTATACTCTTGTTTCTTTTTCTTTTTTGGTTTGCCATCCTTGACCGCTTGTTAGGCTCAGGGTTTTGTTTGTCTTGCTTTGTTCCGGTTTTTTACTTCTCAGTGTATGTTAATCAGATTTCAGAAATGTCCACTCCTGGTTATAACTGTCACAAAATTCAAGTGTTGAACAGCCATGATTACAATACAAACTGTTATTATGTACATCATTAATAGGCATTAAGGTTGAGAGCATATCCACCATTCAGGACAGTGGTAGGCCAGCTCCTTCCTAAAATTACTTAGTGACATTTAAAAGTGTTCACCAGCCCTGTCCTCTCCTGCTTAACATCATTTTGTTGACCCCATAGCCAACAAAAGGGGGGAAAACAGATGAATTTATCTTAATGAAGCTGGGCAACTATGAGATTTTAATGAGCGGAAAAATGGTATGTTTGGCAAACTAAATAATCTATCCAAATGCAAGTAATAATAGTTCACCTTGAATAGTTCACCATTCAAGGGAAGGCAACAGAGAAACTGAGACCAAAGAGCGAGAATGAAATGAAAAACACGCTAAGTTCAAAGAATTTTTTAAAATCCATTTTGTTCTATCTATTTGAGACCTTTCCATGAATCCATGATGGTTGACAAAAATATATAAAGCAGCAGAAGAGACTGTTTTGCCTGGTTTGTAATTTGCATGCATATAAATATAATGTCCTTTGCTTATTTCAAGCGATTGTGAACCACTTCACTCTAACATTTAAAAAGATCAAATTTACTTTTTTAAAAATGGGATAATGTAGGAGAGGCCACTTTGAAAATGGCCAGTCACTAATTAGACACTATTTTATCCTTTATTTTTTTCATCCAATAGCTATTTTTTAGGTGATTGAGTCAAATTCTTTAATTTGGTTCCAATACTAATTTTGTTTTGGGGTGGCTGGTGTTTACTGGAAATATTCAAATAAACCAGACTTCTTTGATTTTTGCTAGTGCTACAGGCAGGCCTGGCTTCTCATTTTGTGTACACATTTCTTTTTCTTAAACTCCACAGCTACCTCACATTTTCCCTGTGGTTGGGAATAGCCAGCAATACAAAGAAAATAATCAACAGTTTAGTAATCATTCCCCAGAAACGGGCCTCCAGTGACTTGGAGAAATGGTCTGGAAATAGAACTGCTCATGACAGAACAGACCACATCCTCTCCCGTCTTGACTTCCCTGGAAAACATGGCGTGTGGACCCGGGCATCTTCAAGCTAGTCATGGAGCCTTTGTTTGAATTTTAATCCAAGTACAATTAGATATTTTTCCTCTTGTCATGCTACACAAGTACAGTTTAACCTAAGACTCAAAGCCATGTTTTCTGTAATGTGTCCACTGCCGATGGATTGTTTGAGGGCCACCAACAAACTATGCCTGACCATTTAACAGAGCTGCCTCACTGGTCTCGAGGGAGCAAGGAGAAATAGCAAGCCATGGTGAGCACATATGTCCCCTTACCCACAGTCAGAAGCAACACAGTAGAACCCCTGCCTGCCAAAGGTCACGTGGGCTTTATGAACAATTTGAAGGGGAAGACACATCTCATTAGTCACCTCCGTGCTTTCAGTCTGTGGGGATGAAGGAGAGCCAAGAGGTGCCTAGTGAGAGATGGAAGCGGGTAGCCGCTGAGTGATTTCATCGGTGCTTCCAGAAGACAGAGAATATAGAATTGGAACCCTGCCCAGCAGTAGCTTAGAACCTGTGAGCAAAATCACAAGATAAAAAAGGTCCCTTGGAGATTTAGGATTCATTCTAAGGAGCCATCTATCACAGATATTCAAGATACTCCAGCCAATATTCTTGCTTACATCATTCCCTCAGAATAGAAGAGTCCCACACAAAATGAGGTTTATTTTGGGAATAACTACAATTAACTAAGCAGGAAAATGCCTGTAAAACAGGCCCCAGGGTAAGTGAAGTGCAGTGACTCCCAGAAATTGGGGCAGCCTGCTTTTCCTTGTGCAACATCTGAAAGGTGTCAGGTTATTTATTCATCAAGGCCTCTTCTTTATGAAGTTGTAGAGCTTCAGTTCATAATTCTTCCTTTGTAGTTGAATCTGTAAAACAGGAAAATGCAGATCCTGCTCACATTGATAGGAGGTGCAAAAGGGAAAAGAAAAACCAATTGCTATATCCCCCTGGAATTCCTTTCTCTTACAGCTAAGTATTAGTTTATAATTCTTGGTTTTCAGTAGAATTATAAACCTGGAGCAGAGAATCTACCTCAATTCACACTCCAAAATCAATTCCCCCTACACAACTCCCTGCAGGTGTTTTTTTTACCCTGTATGGTGAGAAAATTTGGATTACTTATAATTTTTGTCAACCACAAGGGACATTACTATGGAGTCAGACTACCTGAGTTACAAACCTGACTCAGACACAAACTAGGGGTGTGATTATGATATACCATTAAGCATATTATGAAAAGAGACGCTGAACTAAATGATCTCTAAGAACCCCCCTTCCGACTTCTAATATAACATATAATCAACTATGATTCTACAACTTGTTGTGAACAAGAAAAAGCCTTTTGAAAGAGAGATGGTTGCAAGGCAGAATCCTTATAAGGCAGTTACAGCAAAAATGGCACCTCAACATTTTCAAGCCACAACAGGCTCAGTGAAGGGAAAAAAAATGACTAAAAAGATTTTTCTGCTCACTTCACAGGTTAGGAGATCTAAAGTTTTTCTTTTTTTTTTTCCTTTCTTTTTTTTTTTTTTTTTTTTTTTGAGGCGGAGTCTCAATTCTGTTGCCCAGGCTGGAATACAGTGGCATGATCTTGGCTCACTGCAACCTCCACCTCGCAGGTTCAAGTAATTCTCCAGGCTCAGCTTCCTGAGTTGCTGGGATTACAGGTGCATGCCACCACACCCAGCTAATATTTGTATTCTTTTTTTAGTAGAGATGGGGTTTCACCATGTTGGCCAGGCCGTTCTTGAACTCCTGACCTCAAGTGATCCTCCTACCTTGGCCTCCCAAAGTGCTGGGATTATCAGCATGAGCCACCCATAAGCGATCGGCTTGAAGTTTTTCTCTTCTGATTAAAGCTAAATCTCCATGCCTGGATTGCCTGCAGTCATCTTGAGGGTGGCTTAAACATATTTTGCTGAACCATTTGATCTGGTTTGATGAGTCAGGGGTTTGCCAGATGGATGGAGAGGTTTTGCCTTGCCCACCTTCATCTCTCCAACTCTGCTCCCTCCATTTCCCACCCCAATTGCTTGAAGCGGAGAGGAGATCCTGTCAGTGACATCTGACCACAGCTGGTTGCTACAGCAAAAGGTAAAATGAGGTGAGTCTGTGAGGTGGGAAACAAGAGGTGTCCAATAAAATGATCATATTTGATGTGAATGTTGCCATGTCTTTTAGCCTCTAAGTCAATGCTGATCACCCACCCATCCTGCTGGGTTTGCTCAAAGCATTTCCCCTCCACTCCTGGCCCTCCACTCCTGGCCCCCCACTCCTGAGAAGGACTGATGGGCTTGGGCAGAGCTAAGGACAGCATTATGTCATGATGCTAAGAAATTGAGGAGTTGGTATATCAAGAGGCAGGCAAAGCCTTCTCATTCTTGTAGCAGTCTCTTTAGATTCCTCTCATGTTGGGGGTGTGTTTTTTTATTTCTCTGATGGGATGTAGCTCTTCTAGGACTTTTTAGGGAGAAACCACTGGAGAGAGTTGTGCACTGCCTTCCCCCATAGCTTCCTTGACTAGGAAAGCCACATGATAATCAAAACCTAGATTTCCTTCATATCTGTACTCACACCTTCTTTAAAGCCATATTATTCCTGTCAGCAGGATCCATTATTCACAGCCTTAATAACGAAGAAGACAGCCAAAAGATAGGAGGCCTCTGTAAAACCCTACCCCTTACCTCCTCCTCCCTCATCATTGGTAGTCTCGCACTCATAGGCATACCCTTCCTCACAGGCTTTTACTCAAAAGATCTTATCATCAAAACCGCTAACACGTCGTGTACCAACGCCTGAGCCCTAATAATTACTCTTGTAGCCACTTCCATAACAGCTATATACAGCATTCGCATCATTTTCTTTACTAACAGGATACCCTCGATTTATTAATCTCATTATAATTAATGAAAATAACCCCTTATTAATAAACCCAATCAATCGCCTAGCAGTGGGTAGTATTTTCGCTGGGTTTCTTATTTCTAATTGCGTTCCTCCCATGTCACATCCTCAAATAACTATACCATACTACCTTAAACTAGCAGCTCTAGGCATAACTATTTTAGGGCTTCTTAGAGCTATAGAACTTAACCTTATAACTAACAATATAAAATTACGCACCCCGGTAAAAACTTACTACTTCTCTAACATACTAGGCTTTTACTCAATCACTACTCATCGATCAAACCCCCACTCAAGCTTAACTACAAGCCAAAATCTCACTTCAATTTTACTAGACACATTCTGGCTAGAAAAGTCCATGCCAAAAATAACAACAATAACTCAAATTTC
>CAUYLG010070062.1:0-47744 GCA_963573385.1 Cacajao melanocephalus
TTTATTTGTTAATGTCTTAAACTTGAGCATGTTAAAAGTCAATAAATATATTACATATATATGTATGTGTATGTACATACACGTGTGTGTGTGTGTATACATATATATATATATATATATAGAGAGAGAGAGAGAGAGAGAGAGAGAGAGACAGAGAGAGACAGAGAGAGAGAGAGAGAGAGAGAGAGAGAGAGAGAGAGAGAGAGAGTGAGTACAGGTCAGGGAAACAGATTACCAGAAACTTTCACTTTTATTTTATACATTTCTATATTGCTAATTTCTTAATTTATGATCATATGCTACTTCTATAATAAAAAACTAAAGTGTTTTTTTTTTTTAAAAAAAGAAGAGACAGAAAAGTATTGTTATATTCAAATGAAAGAACACCAGAAACGGGATCCTAACTGGCTCACCTGCTCCGCCTTCATTGAAACTCTCTGGGTGGGAAGGAAGGGCTAGCGAAGAGGACCTGCTCAAAGTGCTTAGTTAGGAAATGCAATCAGAATCAGGAGCTCCCCTAACAGACCATGAAAACAAGATTTCACAGCATCACATAGGCTCAAGAGCTGGAGCTGAAAAGTTCCATTCCCACCCATATGTGACCAAATGTAATTTGTCTCTCTGTATGCCTTCCAGCATCACATAGTCTGATTTCATTCGAAAATCTAATAAAAGGGGGAATCGTTGCCATCATTTCTATTGCTTGATCCTTGTGAACACTGTCTTCTATAGACTTTATTTTTTTTTCCTGCAGAGCAAGTGGAGGAACTAATAAATTATTTAGAGCCCCTATGTAACTATTATTTCAATTTCTCCATACCTCACTTCTGTAAGGGTAAAGGGGAACAAGTATTACCCACATAATTACAGTCATCGAACCTAAAAAGCAAAGAGGTAACAGGATTTCAATCAGGTCTCATAGAAAATGCTAGGCAATTAGAAGACGAAAGTCCAAGGGTCTGAAACCTGTCTGACCAACCAGAAGTAATATCTGTAAGGCCCAAGAAAAATAAAGCTTTCCTTTCCAACTCCTCATGCATCCCAAAAGGAATGAAGCTTTTAAGAGTGTTTTTAATGATGACAAAAGCCTCTGGCACTTGAGGATATGAGGGTGTTAATTTTGTTTGGCAATGTCGAATTTAAGAATTCTTTAACTAAGAAGGTGCAATTTTGATTTTAAGTGTGTTCCTTCCCTGGAGCTGAAAATCCAATTTACCTAGCCCACCCAGAGGAATGCTTTTGCTATTACCAAGCCACCCTTACAGCATGTAGATCTATCTACACTCTAAGTTGCCATGGGACCCCTATATTGAACATTTGACCAATAGATGTAACAATAAATGCAAAAAATAACATACTATACCATAAAACAACCGCAAACATATATAAAGTGAAAGTTAACAGTACTAAAAGAAATAGATAAATCTGTCTCTGTGGTAGTAAATTTTAACAACGCTCCCAGTAACTGATAGATTGAACAGAGAAAAAATTAGGTAAGGTGATTGAACAGCAGCAAAATTAACAAGGTTGATCTAGTGGATACTGGATCACACTGGGCCACAAAACAAGTCTCAACAAATTTCTAAGAAACAGAACACACAGATCACATTCTCTGATCACAATGTTATTAAGTTAGAAATCAGCAACAAAAAGATGACTTTTAAAGGGTTTAGGAAAAAAAACTGTTAATCCTTCTAAACAACCCATGAGTTAAGAAAGCACAATGGAAATTCCAAAATATTTGGAACTGAGCAATAACAAAATGTTATAACATATCAAAATTAGCGGAATGTAGCTAAACAGTAGGTAGTAAAAATTATTAACCTTTTAATGCATATAGTCAATTAAGAAAGTCTAAAAATAAATAAGCTAAGCATCCCACTTAAGTCAGGAAAAGAACAAGAGGCATAACCCCAAAGAAAATATGAAGGAGAAAACAGATTTTTAAAATAAGCAGCAATTAACAAAATAGAAAACAACCATATAATAGCTCTATCAACAAAGCTCCAATTATTTCCTATAAAAGATAAATAAAACTTACAAACTACTGATGAGATTGATTTTTTTAAATAGTAAATAATAGTATGACAGAAAAGGAGGACATCTTTTAAATATCTGTAGTGTTTATGGTTAAGAATCTATTAAAAATTTTAAACCAATAAATTTGAAAATTTAGGCAAAATGGTCAAATTCCTAGCAAAACCTAAACTAAAGACACTGACTAAAGAAAAATAGAATGTCTGGAAATTCCTATAACCATTAAAAAAATTGAATCAATAGTCCAAAATCTTCCCAAAAGACGATACCAAAGCCCAGATAGTTTTACAGGCAAGTTCTAACAAACATTTAAGAAACAACTCTGATTTCATGCAAACTTTTCCAAAGTTTAGAAAAAGAGGAATCAGCATTGCTCAATCCATTTTATGAAGCTAGCACAAACTTGATACCAAAACCTGACAAGGGCAGTAAGAAAAATGAAAACTAGAGCCAGATTCACTCACAATTTATTTTTTTTTTTGAGACAGTCTTGCTCTGTTGCCCAGGCTGGAGTGCAGTGGTGCCATTTCAGCTCACTGCATCCTCCGCTACCTGGGTTCAAGCAATTCTCCTGTCTCAGCCTGCTGAGTAGCTGGGACTACAGGTGCATGCTACCACACTCAGCTCATTTTTGTACTGTTAGTAGAGACGAGGTTTCACCATATTGGTCAGACTGGTCTCAAACTCCTGACCTCAGGTGATTCACCTGCTTCAACCTCCCAAAGCACTGAGATTATAGGCGTGAGCCACCATGCTAGGCCCACTCGCATTTTTAAGTACATTATGTAAAATACTAGCAAACCATATCCAGGAACAATAAAGAAGGTAATACGTCATGATCAAGGTGACTTGATTCCGGGAATACAAAGACAGTTTAATACTAGAAAATGAATTTGTGTAATTGACCACACTGAAAGACTAAAGAACAAAAGCAATATGATCATCTCAACAGATGAAGAAAAGGCTTCTGATAAAATGCAACATCCATTCAGAATTTTTAAAAAATCTTAGCAAACTTAGAATAAGAGAGAACTTCTACAGTCTAATAAAGAATACCAACAAAAAAATTATAGCAAACATCATACTTAATGATGAAACACTGAAAGCATATCCTTTATGAGTGCCCAATACTGTCAGTTGTATTAAGCACTATATGGGAAGTCTAAACTAAAACAGTAAGTCGAGAAAAAGATATTAAAAAAAAAATAATTGCCACAAAGGAAGAGACAAAGGTCTCATTATTTGCAGATTATGTATGATTGCGAACATAGAAAACCCAAAAGAATCCTCAGATACATTAATTATAATTAACTTAAAAGCATTTAGCAAGGTTGCGTGGATACAAAAATGATGCACGAAGATCAACTGCATTTCTAAAGACCAGCAGTTACAAAATTACAACATGTTAAGTTAAAAAAGAAAACCCAGGCTGGGCACGGTGGCTCATGTCTGTAATTCCAGCACTTTGGGAAGCCAAGTCAGATGGAGTACCTGAGGTCAGGAGTTTGAGACCAGCCTGGCCAAAATGGTGACTAAAAATATAAAAATTAGCTGGGCATGGTGCCGAGCACCTGTAATCCTAGCTACTTGGGAGGCTGAGGCACAAGAATTGCTTGAACCCAGGAGGCAGAGGTTGCAGTGAGCCGAGATCACACCATTGCACTCCAGCCTGGGGACAGAGTTAGACATTGTCTCAAAAAAGAAAGAAAGAAAGAAAGAAAGAGAGAGAGAGAGAGAGAGAGAAAGAAAGAAGGAAAGAAGGAAATGAAGAAAGGAAAGAAAGGAAAGGAAAGGAAAGGAAAGGAAGGAAGGAAGGAAGGAAGGAAGGAAGAAAGGAAGAAAGGAAGAAAGGAAGAAAGGAAGAAAGGAAGAAAGGAAGAAAGGAAGAAAGGAAGAAAGGAAGAAAGAAAGGAAGAAAGAAAGAAAGAAAGAAAGAAAGAAAGAAAGAAAGAAAGAAAGAAAGAAAGAAAGAAAGAAAGAAAAGAAAACCGAAGGACTAGAGGCTCAACCAAGCAGTTGGTTAAGTTTCTGGGCTCTGAACGCAGACTGCCTAGTTTCTAATCCAAGCTGCATCCCACTAGCTGTGTGACTGTAGGCAAGCTATTTAGTTGCTCTGTACCTACCTTTTAGAATTCTTGTGAGGATTAAATGAGTTCATGCACATGAGGTACTTAAGACAGTACCTGGCACAAAGCATGGGCAAAATAAGTGTGAGCTGTTATCATTACTGTGAAGAAATAGGTAATAGGCCTATTACCCATGGCTCTGAGGTTCTAACTATTGGACTCCAGTACATCTCCAGGGTACAGTCAGGGAGCCACGAACTACTCTAAGAGTCAATGAAACTTACTCATGTTTTCCCGAACTCTGGGCACTGAACTCCCACACCCAGCATACTGCTCATTACTCACACACCCCGCTGTCTACAGAGTAGTTAGTAGAGGAACACACCCTTTTCTCTGGAGATTTCCACCTCAGTCTTACCAACTCTCTAACAGGGAGCAAAAGTCAACAACTCCAAGCTTCCTGTGAGGATGAAATCCAGAGTCTCTAATGACTAATCTCCAACATCATAAAAGAAAAAAAAAAGCAAACCTCAGCCCCTTCAGACAGCTAATGCCAGGAGAAGTTTGTGAGGTATTAGAAGAAAGGTTGTTGTCACTGGCTCTATTTCTTGGTGAGCAAGGAGGAAGACTGTAACTAAAATTTTTTGAATACCTAATATGTACCATATAGTGTTCTCAGAGCTTTAGAAATATTAACTCACATAATTCTCTCAATAACTTGAAGAGGTAGATAGAATTTTTAGCCCCATTTTACAAATGAAAAACATAATGACAGTGATTAGGTGACTTGCTTAAAGGCACCCAGCTCATGAGTAAGAGAAATTAGCATTGAGCTCAGATCTAACTCCAAAGCCCTATGCCAAGCCAGAATTAGAGAAGAAATAAAGGAGGCTAGTTTGTGAAATGAATGAGGGTGGTGTGTGTAATGTGTGTGAGGCTGTGTATTTCAATTCTCCCTCTTACTGAGATCAGAGGCCAAAATTAGAATGGGAATGCAAACAATAATTATGTGAATAGGAAACTGAAAGGCAGCAAACCAGCAGGGTATCCAAGTTAGTGTTTAGGAGGTACCCATTTCGTGGCATGACTGAGCAATATCAAAAACAAAAACAAACAAACAAAAAACCAAATATTGCAACACTGTGGCCTCATCTCACTCTTTTTCTGAAAACCAGGATATTCATGGCAGGAACATGCACTCATGTGAACTTACCCAGACCTAGGTGAGAATAAGGTAAAATCAGCTGAGGTACAAAGTTGGCAGCTGAAGAACAGGATGTGTGTGCAGCTTGGGTTTTGATGCCACCTGGTTTTCAACTCCTTCTGTATAGCAATATTGCTGGGCTTTCTAACTCAGCTGCCCTTATACCTGAGCCAACAAGTGATGAGCATCCCAAGGGCTTCAACCTAGGACCAGTGAAGAGAATGCTTAATATTTGTGTAGCACTGACTATGTGCCAAGCAGCATTGCCATCCGAGCCCAACTGTTAGGGATTCTCCTTCCTGTCCCAAGGTAAATAATTCTGTTCCTTCTAATAGCAGTACCTAGTCTACTCTGCCTCATAAGAACCTGGAGGCATACGTGAGCCAGCAGGAGAGGAGGAAAGAGCCTGGCTTTGGGGACAAGCTCTCAGGGCCTTGCCTGATGCAAGCTGATACACAAACATCCAAAATAAGGGCTGCTGGGTTACACAACACATATGCAAACAGACATGCACGCGCGCACACACACACGTACACACAGGCACACCCAACAATAACAACATAAAAATTTTAAGATCAAGGCTACCATGCTAATTGTAGTATTAGATATTGTAGATGATTAACCTAGTGTTCCTGAATACAAGCTCTTTTCACAACACACAGATAAGTGAATGATACCACACCCTAGACCTAGTTATGTATCTGCCTGCTCTTAAACACTGCAAGGAGATAAAGGTTACATGTACAATCTGTTGTTTTAATTGCTTCTCTCCTAGAAACCATCATCTCCCAAGACCCTCTTATAAAACAGAACACAAATTTTACTAATTCTCAAACAAAGCAATAAAATATGGCATCTCATATTTAAATGCCCTGTTACCCTTCAGCCTTTATTCGATGTTTACAGTTTTAGAGACTACAAGGCCTGAAATTAAATAATAGCGACTTTAAGAAAGCTGGAGGCCGGGCACGGTGGCTCACACCAATAGTCCCAGGAATTTGGTAGGAAGATCGCTTGAGGCCAGAAGCTCGAGATCAGCCTGGCAACAAAATGAGACTCTGTCTACAAAAAATATAAAAATTAGTCAGGTGCAGTTACTCAGGAGGCTGAGGTAGAAGGAACTCTTGAGTCCAAGAGTTCGAGGTTACAGTTGAGCTGTGATTATACCACTGCACTCTAGCCTGGGTGATACAGCAAGACCCTGTCTCAAACAAACAAAAGAACCAAACAACAATAAAGGAAAGCTAGTACTTTCTCATGTTAGCAAGGAGCTCATTGAAAAACAAAAATGAAAAATAAAAAAAAAACAAATAAACCCCATCATTTCATTATAAATTCACAAGGGAAAACAGAACCAACGTGTAACTGGCTAACTGACCCATCCAGGATGAACTATGTACTCTCTCCACATTTGTGTTTCTGATGCATTTTGTCCTTCATCCTATTCTACAATTTTTCCATTCTACCAGGAAGTAAGAAATGAAGCTGGAAGAGATCAAGTCTTAGATACCATCTGGTCTGACCCTCTCATTTCCAGAGGCGGAAACTGAATCTCAAAGAAGGGAAGTGACTCACTTGACAAATGCAGGTGACTGGCAAGTGTCTTGATACAGTCCACCCCACAGCAGAACAGAACTATAGGTAGGATGCTTATCTTTTGGCCAGTTCCCTAAATTGGCTTGCAGAAAATTGGCAAATGGTTCTTCATCCATACAGAAATATAATTTGTAAATTCTTTTCATGTTAGGCTCTATTAGCCTAACAGCAGCAACACTGGCTTTTGAGTGTTGTTACTACATATCCATACCAGCTTGGTCACTTTCTAGCTATGTGACCTTGGGTATGTTACGTAACCTCTCTGACCCTTATTTTTCTTATCTATAAAATGGGAATGCCAATAATAGCATCTATCCCACAGGGTGCCTGGCACTTGGTAAGTGTTCAACAGATGTTAGTGGTGACTATAATTATACCCTAATCCTAACTGTGTGGGGAGAGGGGTCTGGGAGGAAGAATACCTCTACCTTGAATTATACCTGAATCTTCTGAGAAAGCCCCAAACTTGGATCTAAATTTCTGGTTTGGGAAGTAGAAGGGGACAGGGCCAAAAGAACGAGGCTGATGCTGGTATCACTAGGAACTGGCCCCACTGCTCTAATTCTCAGGCCCAACCGTAAGGACAGGCACCTCTTGTCTCCAACGTGAGTTTCACAAAAAGGAAAATAATGAGGAACTGAGGTAGCAAAGCCATAAACACAATGAGCTTGGGAAAGACCCTTAGGAGGAGTAGAAAAGCACCCTAATTAGACTAGAATCAATGGTTGCTTCAGTAAAGGGAAAATTAGCCATCTTTAGGACTCTTGGGCTTGAGCCAGAGGTAACCAGTGCTGGCCGTTCCCACACAAGATTTTAAGAAAGACTAACATTTAACCTCCCCTCCCCCAAGCCATAAGGAGGCCTGGAAGCATAACGCACAAAATGGAATTATCATTAAAGTTTTAACATGGGCCATTAGGTTCAGTGGTCCTTGATGGGAGACAGAACAGAGTGTAATAGGACCTCAAAGAGCAAGGTGACATACACCAGCCCTGGCTCTGCCATTCCCAAGTGGTGTGACCTTCAGCAAGCAGCTTTCTGCTCTGGGCTTCTCTCTCTATCTGCAAAACGATAGGCTTGAACTTACAGGAACTTGAAAGCCTCTCTGGCCTCTAGCATTTTCTGTTCATAAATTCTGTACATACTTGCCAATTAAAAATACAGTGGTCAGACTATTAATGAGGCTTGATAATAAGTTCTCCTGGGGCAGAAACCACATCTAATACTTTTGTATCTCTCTAGTACAACTAGGCCTGGAGTCATTGCTTAATACACGTTATGTGATCTAGATTCACCACACAATACCTAATATATCACAAGCTTTTCGAATGCCAGGCAGTTCTCCTCAAACTTCTCTCCCACCTGACTTTTCAAATATGTCAGATTTTTACCACCGCTGGGTTTTTAATAAAAAGAAGCATTGCACAAAGAAAGAAAGCTCCTTGTCACATCATGTGACAATGATTGAATACCTACATGCCAGGCACTCTGCTCAAAAGGGGCCGATCTGGGTCCTAGTGCTGGCACCCATCCTATAAGCTGTATGATTCAGGGTGAGTCTGAAAGCCCATGCCAGAAAAAGGCCCAATAAAGGCAGTCACTATTATTGAGAATCTTACATCTTAGATCTCTCTCGACAGTAAACAACTAAGTAGCATGCAATGGGACCAACATTTTACAAGCAGTCCACTCCGAAGACTTTGGGAATATAGAGGAGGAAATAACTATATTGAGATATTACACACACACACACATACACATTTCTAGTGGTCAGTTTAGGCTCAGAACACATTTAATTCAGTCTTCACTATTGATTCCTAATCCTGGCTACAGATTAGAATCAGTTGAAGAGTATCATTTTTGTTTTTTTTTAAATGACTCTGTCCAGGCCCCAACTGTGATCAATTTTCTAAGAACAGGGTGTGGGAGCAGGCATTGGTTTGTCTTTTATTTTCTGCTGCCCCAGGTGACTGAGAGATGCAGCCAAGGTCGAAGACTCTGGCCTCTACTGTTCTCCGTATCCACTTCTAGTCCCAAACTTAGCAGCAGGTCCAGATGACTTAAAGGCCTTCAAGAGCTCACAAGGATTCTGTTTCAGTCACTCACCATACTATTCACTGAGCCAGTACAATAAGTCTGCTACTGCCCAAACATTTTTTGTAACCAAAACATAAACATAAAGGAGCTTTCTTAACCTACCATTAGTCAGAGAAGGTGATTAGGTATGCCAGCCTATTCCCCAACCATTTCATGTATCAGAGGCTTAATTGGCCTAAGATCTCATGCTTTTCTGGAAGCCTCCCTACTACTAAAATTGACATTTCATTTGTCCCTTCTCTACTACATTGCTCCCTGTTTCACAATGATATTTCCTCAGAGCAATGAGTGTCCCCTTCCTTCTCCCTCTGCAGATCAGCACTGAATCTCTCTCTCTCTCTCTCACACACATACACACACACACACACAGAGATTTGCTTTTTTAATTCCTTCTTAATCAGCCTCTGCCTGCCTCTTGGCCACTTAGCTACTCTTCTACTTATCCCCTCCCTTTCTGCTGAACTTCCTGGCAACGGGGTAACTGCTTCGTTCCAGCAGTAATCTCTCCATGCCCCCTGCCTCACCCGCACCAGCCACACAGACAGCAAGGCACCTGTGGCACAGCCTCCAAAACACATAATGTTTTCTTAGTTGCCAAGTGTTCTCCTGTGAGTTGGCTTCCTTTGTCCATCGAATCTTTTTTAGTAAAACTATTTTCACAGACTGCCAATCACTCTTTCTTTGTTTAAAAAATATTTCTCTTATTTACTAAAGAAATCTATACTTATACCAAATTCAAATAATACAGAAATGTGGCCATTAAAAAGTGAGAGTTCCCATCTTTCCCTAATCACTCAGGAGTATGTGCTATTTAGTATACATTCTTCCAGACTTTTACAATGTTCTCATAAACATGCACATATAAAGGGGCTGGTTGGGCTTTTTTTTTTTTTTTTTTTTTTAGAAAAATGGGTTCCTCTTATACATACGGTTCTGCAACATTTTTTTGATTTTAACAATATATTGTGAACAACTTTGAAAGTGAATTCAGACATTAGCCTTTTAAAAAAACTATATTATTCATGGGCCAGATTTACCATTCTGCTCTTGATGGGTTGTTTCCCAATGTTCTGTATCCGCCAATGCTGATGCCATAAATATCCTGGCATGCAACTCCTCACACGTTAACATTTGTAGGGTAAATATTTTAAAGTGGGTGGGGTGACTGGCCACAGGAGCCAGCCTGTAATCACCAATTCTAATTACTTTCTCTCAGATTCTCCTTGACCTCACCCTCTGCATCACATGACATAGAGGAGCGGCTCTTGCCTTCTGAAACTCCTTCCTCTTCTGGATCTCATTCCATTTCCTGGATGGCTACTCCATCACTGAGTCTTCTTTCTGTTCCCAAAGTAGACATTCCCCAGGATACTTTTCTTCTTTCTCTTCCCTCGCTTGCATGATACTCTCCTCTTCTTCTCCTTTATCTTCCTTCTCTAAGCCAATACCTCCTAAATCAACATTTTTAGCCTTCACCACATCTTAATAGCCTGCTGCACAATCCATCCTCAACATCTGAAACATCTGAAACTCAACAAATCCCAAAATTAACTAATGACCTTTTCCTCTAAGCCACAGTTTCCTCATCTGTAAAACAAAGGGATTGGACTAGACTTAAGTTTTTTAAAAATTAAGGGTCTAGAATGTACCAGAAGCTGTGAGGGATACAAAAATTAATAAAAACATAGACCTTACATTCGGGGAACATATAATCTAAGGAGTAGGGAAGATGCACAAACAATTACATAATACAAGGCAGAATAACATGCTAAAATAGACAAAAGAGGCTAAATCTGGCTTAGAGGCTTGAAGACAGCTTCACAAGAGGGAGTGTTTGGGCTGAGCCTTGAATGATAACTAGCATTTCAACAGGAAGAGAAAAGGAAGAATATTTCTGTCTAACAGTGCAGCATAAACAAAGTATCAACTCAGAGAAGAATGGAAGGGCATGGTACTGGTGGCTGGATCAGAGAACACATGGACGAATATACTAAATGACAAGGCTGAAAAGAAAGGTTGGGACCAAAATCATAGAAGATCCTGAATCCTATCATAAGGAGATTAGGATTTCTCTACATGGTTTATCTATGTGCCATCCCTAGTCTGTATATTAACACCAACTCCAACTGACTGATAAGTGGCTACCTAGAATGCTATGCTAAAAAGATTTTAAACCTACATGGAGACTCCCTGGGAAAGCTTGCCTATGATTAATTAGCACAGTCAGCCAGGGACAATATAAAGTGTATGCATCTATGTGTCTACCATCCCTGATGAAGGCAATAAGGAGTTAACGGAGGTTTTTGAGGAAGGGAATGGCATGATCCAACATGTATTTTACTTGTATCATTCTGGCAGTAAAGGACAGAGTAGTGTAAAGGATACAGTGTAAAGGATAGAAGAGAGAAGATCAATCACAAGGCCGCTCTAACAAGCCAGGTGATGATGATGACAATGATAAACAACAAGATTAACCAGGGCAGGCAGGGGAATCAAAGAATAAAAGGAAGAGGCAGATGGAAGAGATCATAAAAGACAGAATCAAGATGACTGAGACTATGATGATGAAAAGAAGGAAGAAGGGGTAATTGAGATGTATCAAGGTGTCTAGAGATTTAACCTGGGTCACTGGATGGACTGTGATATCGTTAACTAAGAGCACCGAAGGAAGAGTATCATAGCAGTCCTTCATTCCAAATCCCCCAACCACTTTACTTAGGATGCGTGGCTTTCAAGCCCTCTTGAGTACACTGGGAAAGAAAAAGCAGGATCTACATTGCTTGATGGCCCTAGCATCTATATAACCCTACATATAAACTTACCTTTCTCCCTTTTGCCAAATTACCAATAAGCATCAATATCTGATCCTAGAAACAGTGGGCTAAGAAGCCTTTAAATGTTCCTGCTCTCAAGACATGATGATTGTTCTCATTTTTATAACACTTTTTTTTTTATATTCACAGCACATTCACATATCTTTTTTCACTTGATTTTCATGTTTACCCTATAAGGTAAGAAGGGCAAAGATCATCTCTGTCTTACAGATAATAACAGCCATACTCATATTTACTGAACACTTGCTAGGCACCACTATTCTATACTTCACATGTAGTCATGCATTTAATTCTTACAAGAACCCCATAAAGTAAATACTACTATTAATCCCCATTTTGCAGATAAAAAAAAAAAAAACAGGCCCAGAGGCTATAGGTACACTGGTCTAGCAACAAACAAGAAAAATAATGAACTTGAAAGACCTCAAAAAACAAACAAACCAGGCCTAGATATGTCAGTTAACATTCCCAGAGTTGCACAGCTAGAAAGCAGCAGAACTGGGATTTGAACTTGCCTAGTCTGGCTCCAGAGTGTGTACTTTTAACTACCACACTCTATTTCTTATTATATCAGAAGACTGAGGCACAGAGAGGCTACCTGAATTGCCAAAATCACTCCGTTTTCTCATTAAATTAGTTATGAACCTACCACCAGGACTCAGGTCTGGCTAACACTTAATCTAGCACTCTATTACTCGACATCATTTACCAAGATGAATTGACTTCTTCTACTAGGCTGACATTATTCTGACATTTTTCTTCTTTGGCTTTTGTCACCTCTGCTAGACTAAAGTTCTAATTGTGATCTTTTGCCCTGGAGCCTCATACAACTGTTTACTAGGATCAGTCTGAGGCCTCTATTTGGAGGCAGGAAATGACGGCCTCAGTTATATCCACAGCTGAGTGGGTCCCATTTCCAAACAGCCAATATCTGGAAGCAACCCATACTGGCTCTACATGCAGGCTCATTGAGCACACACATCTCTGTGGACTGCCTGCACAGGGCAGGCAGCAAGTAATGGTGACACCAGGGCCAGGCTCCTCTGCGGAAGACAGGAAGCAAGGGCAGGGAAGTAAATTGAAAAAAATACAAGCCAGGTAAAGAGGTGGCCTGCAGCCAGGAGATCCTCACTTTCAAGAAGGCAATGGACAATGACGCTCAAAAACACAAGATTTACATTTCTCTAATACTGGGCAAGAACAAAAGTCCAGTTCCTTTTATGCTGGAAGGTTAGGGATAGAAGGAGGCCATGTGTGGTATTATAGAGAGATATTGAACCACCTCTGCTTCTATTTAGCTGTGTGACTTTGAGCAAATCACTTGACCTCTCTGGGTCTCAGTTTGCTCATCTGGAAAACAAGGGATGAAGGAGAGACAAATTAGTTGATCTCAGAGGTTTCTTTCAGCTCTGACTTGGTATCACTCTGCCATTTTAACAACCTGAGAAAGTACTGCTAGAACATCTTGTGCCTATAGTCCACCAAAAGGGAAATCAGCTAGAAGCAAAGAAAAGAAGAATTAGATAAAACAGGCCAGGTGTGGTGGCTCACTCGTATAATCCCAGTACTTGGGGAGGCTGATGCTGGAGAATCGCCTGAGCCCAAGAGTTCAAGACCAGCCTGGGCAACATGGCAAGACCCCATCTCTACAAAAAATAAAAACATTAGCTGGGCATGGTGATGCATGCCTGTGGTTCCAGCTACTTGGGAGGCTGAGGCAAGAGGATCGCTTGAGCCCAAGGGGTCGAGTCTGCAGTGAGCCATATTCATAACACTGCACTCCAGCCTGTGTGACAGCAAGATCCTGTCTCATAAAAAAAAAAAAAATTACATAAAACTAAAAACAATCTTTCTGGAAAGTTGAAAATGAGGTAACATACAGGTAATAGAGTTAGCACCATGCTTAAAGCATAATTAATGTGTACTCAAAAATGTTACAGAAATTATACTGAGCTTTCTCCTAAACTCCACTTTTTGCCCATCTGACCCTGTTACACATTTCCACTGTTTAAAAGGCCTAAGGGAGGCCCTAAATGAGCAGGGGTACCAGCTGTCCTTAATGTCCATGGACAGTTATTACTGAAAAGTGAGAACCCAACCCCAGTGAAAGAAAGGAAACAGAAAATACAAGTGCCAAGAGCCAAGATTAATCCTCCATTCACTGCAAACTGACTGTGGAAAAGGGGGATGAAAAAACAACAGGTGCAGACCGCAATGTACTTTGCAAATTGTTTTTCAGGACAGACCCAAAGCAGGGAGTAAGACATTTGGGAAGATGATCCTAGCCTGGTTTCCATGTGCGTCCATCTGAGCAAACACAGCACTGGCTGTGAGATATGGCCAAACACTACCCAGCCGGTCAGGAGACCATGTGACATGGCGGGCTTCACATTCTTCTCCACAAAGCTAACGCAGCCTTGGCCTAAAGGCCACCCCGACTCTGATGACCAAGACAATACACCCCTGAAATTCTCCACAGGGCTGAGGGTCAATCAGTTCTCTTGGCTGACTAGTCAGAAACCCCCCATGCAAGCAAGGGAACATGACCTTGGCTTGGTGCTAGCTTGCAGGGCTGCTCTGAGGAGAGGTGAACTTGAAAGTAGAGTAAAATCAGCTGCCAAGCAGCAAAAGGGAGATCCAAATGTAGAGGCGGCCCCTTTCCTCAGGGTGCCAACGTTCTCTGTGGGGCTGGGGGTCCAGGAAATAGGGAGAAATACCCACGTGAAGCAGCAGCCAGCAGCGGCAGCTACCCAAGGGACCAAGTATGAAAGTGCTGCTGATAATGAGGCACTTGTGCACATGACCCTGAGCAACATTCCTGCAGGGCGCAGGGAGTAAAGTGACTGGGGCATGCACACACACACACACTCAAGTACCTGGAACTTAAAAAAGGAAACTCTTAACAAATGCAAACCAACAATGAACAAGTGCTGATATGAAGAGGACCCTTTGTTACAATCTTAACTAGGTTTTAGAATGGGAGAACTTCCATAGCTAATTTCCAAGGGCTGCTGTTTATTTGAGCTGCTGTTTGTTTAGAAATGCCCTCTAAACCAGCTCTTCTTCCAGGGAACCAGATTATAGAAAACATAACCTTAGCCTCCTCAATTCTCCCATTCCAAGACTAAGAAATAGCCTTTGTACCCACAATGCTTGGGAATATGCCCAGAGGCCTTCCAATGGCCCTGGCAGGATACAGCAACTCCCCCTATACCCTAAGGCTTGAAATCACATGACCAAGGTCTAGGCCCCAGAAGGCTGCACTTAAAGGGGGTCTTCCCTACTGACAGGTGGCTTAGGTCCCAGAGCACAGTCTTGAAAATGAGGCCCCAGAGCAAAGTCATGAAAAGGAGGAGAGCTGGTCTTAAGGAGAGAGGATTACCATATCTCAGAGATATAAGAAGAATTGGGTTTCTTCTGTCCATTTGCTGATGTGAAAAGCCAAGGCACAGTGAGGTCTTCTCCTGAAAGCAACACAGGTCCCACTATACCATGCTTCTCCTTCAGCTAAGATACTGCTCCATCTGAAACCTGCATTTTGCCCAGGAGCTCTGGGGTCTGCTCTTTCTCCTCCAACAGTTACCAAACTGGTAATAGGTGGCACTGGAAAAAGTTACACTCCCCTTAATCAAAAGAAATAAATGAAAAAGTAAAAAAAACAAACAAAAACCGATTCACCAGTCTATGTCTACCCCATTGCCCCAAACCCACTCCTTTCATACTTCTGTCACAAACTCACTGGTTTCCTAGACTACCAATCTCAAGATACTTTGCACCATGGAGCCAGCCCATTAATAAACAGCAATAATAATTAAGCCAATAGATCCCTGGAAAGGTAAGTTTCCTAACAATGAGATGTAAGAAGAATTGCCTATTTTAAACAGAATCACCCAGTCACACAGAAAGGACTGGATAATTTAAAATACCTTCACATTACCCACAAACGTGTCCTTAGGCCTCAAACTGCCAAGCAACCCTGTCCCACAGAAATCATTACATGGGTGCTAACTTCATGAAACCAATACCTTTGCCCACTGCATGAAATGACGATGCCAGGGAAGATTTTCATGGAAAAACTTTCCTGTATCAAATCCCTACCATCTTACTGCAACAACAGAAACCCAAGCTCGAAGTGGCACCCATAGTAAGAATGATGATGACTGTCATCATCACCCTCGTCATGCTGGTCACCAACATCATCGTCATCACCATCATCATCACTTAAATGTACTGAATGTTTCCTATGTGCCAGATACTATCTTAAATGCTTTATTAGTATTTTCTCATTTTTCTCACTTAATCCTCACAACAACTCTGGTATATTCAAGTTTGATCATACCATTTTATGAATATGAGAAAACAGGCTCAGAGAGGTTAAGTAATTTGCCCAGGATTACAGAGCTAGTGGTAGAATCTGAATCCAGGCTTTTACCACCCTAGAGCCTGTACTCTATCCTAGTACAACACTGTGATTTCAAAATGTTAAGTATACTATTACTCTATTAATAACTGCTAACATTTCTTTAGTGCACACAATAAGCCAGAAATTCTTCTAAATACTTGATTTAAATTATTCATTTAACCCTCACAACAACCCTATTATTATTCCCATTTTGCAGATGCAGCTAAGTAACATGCCTAAGGTCACGTGGTGATAGAGCTCAAACCCAAACCCAGAAATAAGGTCCAAAGAATCTATCCACCAAGCTGAACTTGCATTAGGAAAATGAAGCATTTCTACTGTCCTACTTAAGTCAGGAACCCTGCTGTGTCCCAATCCAAACCTACAATGTCCCAGCTAGAATTTGGCAAGTAAATGCCAATGAGGAAACTTATCTAGCCCTGATGTGTACATACCACCCAGTCAAATCTGATTAATGTAGGAAAAGAAGATCAAAACTCTTTATAGAAGTTTCTCTTAACCCTCATTTTCCTTCAACCTGATTTCTGAAGAGAACACCTGACTACCAGCCTTTTTGTGCTCTGCCCAGAACACCTAATAAGTGTTTACCCAGGACTCCCAGAGCCATAGTTAAGGGCCTTAATGTGCAATCTGGCTCTGCACCTTATTTAATCAGCACCTGAATGAAATGTCTCTTTGCTAGCAATAGCCAGAGCACAGAGTCTTTCTGCAAACACAGCTGGTTGATTGGCAAAGACAATTCAATTCACAGGCAAAATACACCCTGACTTTATACCACGATTGGCATGTAATGGACATGGGGAAACTGAAGGCACTGGGCTAGAATTAGGATGGTACCATGCTTCCTTTCCTCTCCAGATGATCTCACTCCTCCTTCTCCTACCCACCTAAACATATAGCCCAGGGCAGAGCTTGCACTGTTTCTGCCACGCAGGCCAATCCTCTCTGACCTCCTGGCTCCTGCAATCCATTCCCTTCCCTCAACACCACCCGGCTCAGAACAAAACTCACATTATCCTTCTTCCCTGTGCCATTTCCTCCAGCGGCTACTAGACAGGAACCAACACCAATCAAGAGATTCCCCCAAACCCTCTCCTTTCGGATCTTATGCTGGCAACAAATCCAAGCGCCTTGATGCCCATGAACTGACAGATGTGCAGCGCTGCCCTGTGTAGCCAGGAAAGAGCCAAGTAAACCCAGAGGACTGACTGGTGCCCAGAAGAGGGGTCCTCCCCAGGCCTTCAGGTTAACTACTGCGTTGAAGCACTGTGGAGGGAGATTTGCATTAATATGAAACCCTAAGAGTCAGCAAGTAGGGTGGCAAGGCACTGACAATTCCAGTTCTCCTGATCGGGGCATAAGGGGGAGAGAAGAGGCCAAAACCTGAGGAAGGAACATGGGAAAGGACACCTGTTTAAAAACACTAGACACAGTCTACCAATTAGATATTACATTAGGGTAACAAGGCCCTTTTTTAAAACTCATCCTCTCCCTTAAGCCCAGTGGAGTCTGTCCACTCACACTTCAGTATGAACCTCTGAAATAAAACTGCTTTCTTTCTAATCCCTTCATGGCTATCATCTCCTCTGATGGGATGGGCATTTTGAATTAGAGAAAGGATTGTTTTGGAGCTTGGAAAACTCTAGAAGAAGGCAAGCTTGGATGGGGTGGGTCAGGTGGTGAGACCTGAAAACAGGGAAGAAGAGATACAAAAAAGAAAGGTAGAAAGATGGCACCATAGGCCGGGTGCGCTGCCTCACGCCAGTAATCCCAGCACTTTGGGAGGCTGAGGCGGGCGGATCATGAGGTCAAGAGATCGAGACCATCCTGGCCAACATGGTGGAACCCCATCTCTACTAAAGTACAAAAATTTAGCCAGGCACGGTGGTGCATGCCTGTAGTCCCAGCTACTCGGGAGGCTGAGGCAGGAGAATTGCTTGGAACTGGAAAATGGAAGCTGCAGTGAGTCGGGATTGCGCCACTGCACTCCAGCCTGGTGATAGAGTGAGACTCTGTCTCAAAAAAAAGAAAGAAAAGGAAAGAAGGAAAGAAGGAAGGAAGGAAGAAGGAAGGAAGGAAGGAAGGAAGAAAAAAAGAAAGAAAGAAAGAAAGAAAGAAAGAAAGAAAGAAAGAAAGAAAAGAAAGAAAGAAAGAAAAAGAAAAGAAAGAGAAGGAAGGCAGGCAGGCAGGCAGGCAAGCAGGCACCACATTTCATCAGCGCTGCTAGACTTTAGAGCAGCAACCATTCACGAGCCACTAAAAGTCATCTACTAGTTGCAGCTGGGATATCTGCTATCTTCCCATTTCTCACATTTAATGTCTGCTCCCTTACCCCAGTGTTCTGTGCCTCTGTCCTTAACAGTGTGGGCCCTCCTTGGGACAGCACAGAGAACACAATTTTCTATGTCATCCCCTATCAAGGATTCCAGGGCATCTGTAGTTCACTTAACAGGTCAGAAGTGACAGAGCATTCCTAGAGTTTCACTTAGTTGGCCAAGGGAGAAGTAAGACATCTACCCCTGATGATAATAAGCAAATAATTCCAGGTTACAGTTGAGACACTTTTCTGTGAAGGAGGAAGCAACTTTGCGAACTTATGGTGGGATCTCTCAAAGTAAGATCTAAGGCTCACAGGCATTAGAATCATCTGGGAATTTGTTATAAATGCAGATTCCCATCCTCATCCTAGACCTGCTCAGAATTGCTGTGTAGAGAGATAGACATCTACATTATAACAAGCTTCCAAGGGATTATTTCAAAAATAAAGTTTGACAATCACTGCTTTCCACATCCATAGTTTCTTCCTGTCCACTTGAACACTGGGGTAAGTGGGGGAGAAATGGGGAGATAGCATATAGCCTTTGCACTTGTTTCTTATGCCTAGAAATGCTTTCTTTCCTCCGTCACCCAATTGAACTCCTGCTCATTCAAACACATTTATTGAGCACCTACTGGAGCCAGTCCCTGTTCCAGGCACTAAGAGAACAAAAACCAAGGGTCCTTGCTCTCATGGAGCTAACGTGAGCCAGCTCAAATGTCACCTCTTCTAGGAAGTTTTCCTTAATTGCATTAGGAAAAAAAAAAAGACCCCTGTCCTCTATGATTTGTTCAAATCTGTTATTATACATGACCTATTTCCTTGTCCATCTCATCAAAACTGTGAGCAAAATGAGGGCAAAGGCTACTATTTTTTTTTTGGCTTTGCTTTTGAAGGTACGTCAGCAATGACTGCTTCTTATTTCTCTTTGTCCAATGCCTAGCACCAATGTTTAGCACACAATAGGCATTTGATAAATATCTGTTGAGTGAATGGAAGAAAGAATAAACTCCCACGAACATTTAAAACAAGAGTCTTGCAAATAGAGTTAGCATGCAACAAGCATGTGTCAACATTCCCTCTTGTTAGTCCCTGCAGATCTTAGAGACTGGAAAGGGGGAATATAAAAGGACTGGAAGGATATAGAATATACCTCTGGAAGGTAATAAAGGTGGCGTGGCTGAAATACTCCATTGACATAACTAATAGTCACCAAACAAGCCACTGGAACTGTATAGCTACCTTAAAACCCCCTTCACAATAACTTGGGACCCTCATCTTCTAATCTGAATCACACTATTTAACAGGTACTGAGGTGGCGCCAGAAGACTTAAAGCCTTGCCCACAGATTACCCAGACTCATGCTGTTAGGATGGGCACTTGAACCAACTTCTCACCTAATTACTTTAGGCACTAGACAATGTCTCTAAAAGTGAAGTCCAAGGATGACCAGCATTAGAATCACCCAAGCGCTAGTATAAATGCAGATTTCCATCCTTACCCTAGACCTGCTCAGAATCACTGTGTAGAGAACAAGGTATCTGCATTATAACAAGCTTCCAAGAGACTCTTCTACAAATAAAGTTTGACAATCATCGCTCTAAACATCCATAGTCTGTGCATGTCCACTCAGCTAGTTACTGGCAGGAGCAGAGCACCTGAGACAAGATATTCTCAATATAACAAAATACGTGAAAGACTGGGAGAAGCAGAGAAACCTGGCTCTTCATTTCAATAAGGCATGAAAACAATGAGCTGTCCACTGAAAAATACAAGAAGGGAGAAAAAGGAAAAGTGAGTCTCTGGCTTAATAACATTTTTTATTTATATGATATTAAGAAGCAAGAAAGTTGGCATGTCCAAGAGATTAAGATCAAGATCCAACAGCATAATTTCCTGATTGGGAGAAAAGCAGACACTTCAGGCCAAGATTAGACAGAGATTCTAATAACCAGCTCTTTTGTGATGGAAATTCTACAAAAAGATGTGTGAGCAGGACCTGAGATTGCCTCACACCTGTGGCTATTTCAAAAAACAGGCAGGAAGATTCTCTTAATGGGAACATAGCGGAGAAAGAAAAAAGGAAAGCAAAAAGTCACTTCCATCAATCAGTCACCATTATCCAGGTACACATTAATGTGCATATACAGTATTATATTCAGCTCTGGAAGGAGTTACAAAGGAAAAACGCTCTATTCCTTTACTTTAAAAAAGTGTTCCCACTAATGGTGGAGATTAAAGAAACATACAAAAAAAAAAAAAAAAAAAAAAACAAGTGATCTGGCCAAATGCAAGATTACCCACATGCACGCAAAGGTATTCATTAAAGAGCCCAATATTCTGACAAGTATTCATATGGCTGGGAAAGGAGGACAAAATGTGTTACTGGAATAACTGGAGTCAGGTCAGGCTTATCTGGAAAGGTTTCATAGAGGAGAATCTTCAGGGGAGTATTTACAGAGGGGAGGAAACTAAAACAAGTCTCACAAAGACTGAGAAGAAGGTGGCACATCTATGGCAAAGGGATAAAAATCCTGAGAGCTTGTGGATCATCCACTGAGTAAGAGCCAGCAACATACTGTTATTTAAAAGCAAGCTGAGTTGTGTTAACAGGTACAATGCATGAAAAGACTGGGGGAAAAAAATATTTCTTCTCTGCTTCGTGTGGGCTGGACCTCTGGTAAGAGTTAGTGTCCAGTTTTATACGCCGTGCATCAGAAGGGCATCCAGACACAGGCAAGGATCCAGAGAAAAGTAACAAAAATGATTAGAGGAATGCCTTCTAGAAGCTATCAAGAAAGGTAAAAGGACTTGAGCTGTGTCAGTTTGAGTCTGAAGTTAAAACTCTATTGGTCATCTGCCATCTTTGACCTGTTTTGCCCAGCTTCTCAGTTTAAGTGACCACATAGTTACTCAGAGAATTCAAATGCTTCATTTCCATGTGGCCCGTTTCATGGAGAAGACTGAGATAGGAAAAGGTTAAATTAATTTGCTGAGGTTCCTGTAGCAAGCCGTGAGCAAAACTAGCATCATAATTTTAAATCCGGGGCTGTCTGTGGGTTGTTTAATTCACTGATCCGCAGCACCTCTCTTTATATGGACGCCCCCAAAGACTGTAACAATGAAAGATGGAAAAATTCTCTGCAAATTTCCTTGAGGGGAGAAATAAAACAAACTAAAAAGGAATGTCATGCTTCACTGGTGAGACCCATATAAACATCATTGCCTTGTGTCCCCCTGGACTGATGACACAGGACTCAGTCCATCTGATAAGCTGTCAGCAGACGGCTGGATCCCTTATTGTACCCATTACCCACCAACGTCAATCCCAAGCAGGAACAGTAATCAGTGCTCCAGACAACAGATGGAGAATGAGGAGGTGTGTCTGGTCTGAAGTCAAGGGGGAAAACAGAAAGCCAAGTTTCTCAAATCCATCAGGTTTTCTCTAAAACATATCCATCACATAACAACTGGAATGCAACAGTGCGTATTCAGCGAGTTGCAAAGGGTTTCACCAAAAGCTCAGGACTTTTTGAGTGTGTGTCATTCTACACTTTTAGCAAGGAGGGAGGAGGTAAGAAAAATCATACAGTGAACCAAAAGCAGGTAAGCCATATTTGGTTGAAGTTAAATTTTTAATATATTGTAAAGAAGACAAAAAATCAAATAGCTACAGCAACTCTAAAAAAGGATGGGATTCAGTGTTACTCACTAAAAACCAACAGCTTGGGACTAAGGGGTCAACAGCACCAATTATTATTTTCAAATGCCCAGCCTGGATACAGCCGGCCTTATTGCACATAGACATCAAGGGTTAAACGGCATATGCTGCACCCAACTAAGTTCTGTGCCTAAGAATTGGACAATTAAACAAGACATCCCAAATGGAATATTTTTCTTAAGTTTCTAACACAAAGGCAACATAACTGGTAAAGGGCCACTAAATTAAGACCACCAGTCTTTACAACAGTCACACTATCTAGCATTTTAACCCTTCTGCTGAGAAAGGTTAGATTTTAAAGACTTAAATAACTATGAGAATCTCTTCCTGCTAAGCCCAGATTCCCACTGTGGCAGCTCAGTTCTAAAGCCACCTGTGCCACTAACTTACTGAGTGATTTTTGGTAAACAGAATGATCACTCCATAAATTCGCTCCCTGTCACACATACCTGCCAAAATTGTAAGCAAAATGGGACTAGCCATGCTTGAAGAAATACTTATTGGTATAACTGATAGACACCACTGATATTTAGCAAGGGGTTTAGCAACCATGTGCTAACCTTGGTGCTTGCTGATCTTGAGAACACTCAAACATCTCTGGCTGGAGGTTTAGCTGTGAGATGGCGCTACGTCAACCAGACATGCCTATATCAGTCTACAGTCCCAGGACACATTTAAGAAATCCGACAAGGCCAAAAAGAAACCTGACAGGATGAATATTAATCAATAGCAGAACTTGGACACAAGTACTACTCCTCCTTACGCTACTAAAGTTGGCAGTCACCCAAAGGCAGCATGGCTATGACGAGAGCCTGTGTAACAAGGTCTTGGGAATGAGTATTTTGCAGACTGAAAAATGAGAGATGGGGAGTCTAACCAATTTCCCTCCAACTTATCTATTTCCTGGCCTAAAGCAATATCTCCCTTGTTACAGAGTTACACTGACTCTCTGAGGAAGAAGGCCTTTTTATAAAGCCAAAATTGAGTCATCCTTTTGAGAGACACATATCAGACATGTCTCTGCTAAGCTACCCCTTTCGCTTCAGCTAATGTCCCTCTTTGTTAGGACTTCTAAATTCCACAGAATTTGCCACTATAACATAGCCTAATTCAGCTAGTTCACTTGCCAAAACATTTCTTTTTACACAGTATCTCCTCTTTGGAATATATATTGTTGCAGGAAACATTTTAACATCTCTTTCTCCAGGCCTAAGAGAGATATGACAATGTATACGAAACTGCCTTATAAACAGTAAGTGCTAGATAAATAAAAGGTATTGTGGTGTTCTGGGTATACATACCATCATTGGTCATTCTGCAACCAAGTCAGAAAACTATTTCCAACCATCTGCTATTAATTTTTTTTTTTTTAGGACTCATCAACTTTTAAAAATCCATACATTCCTGCTTCCCAGGAAAAGCCATATGGAGGGTATAGAAAGTTGGATTAATCAGAGACTAGGTCTCCTGGTACACCAGGGGTTACTATTTAAATGATACAAAACAGTGACTTAGGGGAAAAGGACAAAGAAGCATAATTCTGATAGGGCTCAAGAGCTCCTCGGCATGGCTCTGTTCCAAGCCCCCATCCTAATGCTTCACAGTCTGCCATCATCCTCTGCATGTGTTCCCAAGCATGGCCCAGTTGAGTTTACTGTACTGGGGAGACACACCGAGAAAACAATGAATGGGGACTGGTCACCTGACTTCCACAGAGCAGAAACTAGCTTTCTTTTTTTCCACACAAGGACGTCAAAAGCATTTCAGAATAGCTCTCTGTTGCATCCCCATCTATGACTTACAGAGACAAGAATCACATAGACTGTCAAGAGCCAGGAGGGCAACTCTGCTTCATATTACAGGTAGGCAAACTGAGGCCCAGGAAGAGTACTTTCTCCAAAGTCACACAATGAATTAATGCCAGCACTAGTTCGCCAGAATCTTCTAAGAGCCTCAAAAAATATTCCTTCTAAAAACCATGGTCCTGCCAGGCTTGATGTCACTACACCAGCAGCAACCCTAGTCAGGCTGAATTGAGTCCTCTGTTGACCTTCTGGGTATATGGCTGCCAGAGGCCTCAAGACCACTTTGTAGAAGAAGCACCCTTTGACCCTCACCACCTGCCATCCTAAAAAAGCACTCCTGTCCCGACAGCCTCACACAGCATCGGCTGAGATGCGTTGTTTCCTCTCATTAACAAAAAGCCCGTTCATTAAAAAAAAAAAAAAAAGAAAGAAGACTGGCTCAAATTTACACAGAAGGTCTAGCTCGGACAGCCCTGGACTTCTGAGAATGGCATTACTTCCCAAGAAGCCCTCTCTTAAAAAATGCTGCCCACTCCAGCCCCGATGCTTACAGCCACCTAATCAAAAATCGCCGCTTTATTCCAAAGTTATCCAGGTCTCCTTACCATGTCTGCAAGAAGGGAAAGGGCCGGGGTCACTCACATTTTACAGATTGGGAAACTGAGGCCAGGAGCCTGCAATCAAATGACTTCCTAGGAACACAGTGCAAGCAAGTATCCAAGCCATGAGTAGACAGCGTGGTGACTGCCCCACCACCCACTGCCACACTCACGTTGGGGTTGACAGCTTGCAACCTCAAGGTGGATGGGTGTGCTTTCCAACCCAGGCACTAATTCACCTTTTGGCTGCAAGCAAATGACTTTTCATTCCTGAAGCCTTCCAGGCCTGTAAAATGGAGATAATAATGTCAGCCTCCTGCCCTAAGCTACGTTGTCACTAGTCTCTGAACAATAACCTTCTACAAACATAAAGGCAATAAAGGTGCTAAAGACAGGTTTCAAAACTGCCCCTGAATAAAACACACTGGGTTTTCCATAGCCCGAAATCTAAAAAAGACTGACTGTGCTCCCATTCTCCTCTTCCTCCTCTTCCATGATTTTCTAGCTTTAGAACATCTCTCCACACAGGCTGAGTACAGACAGTCTCACTCTTGGTCCTCACCCAGATTATTTTTATGTATCTGGCAACCTGCCTTTTCAATCTCATTTGTTTTCCTTAGCACCACTAATGGGTGGAAGTCAAGGAGGTAAAGAAATCAGCTTCCTAAGCACCCTCGGACTATAACTGCAGGAGACAGAATGACGGTGATAAGATGGAGAGGTTTGCAAAAAAAAAAAAAAAAAAAAAAAATACCCTCTCACCATAGTGATCACCAGCCCAAATTTCATTAAGTCAGCCTGGGGACCTCCTTCAGAACTCACTTAGTAGGAGCCTGGTGCTGCTCCAACGCCTCAAAATGCAAAGGTAGACCTCACTCTAAAAGCATAAACTCCGAAATGAAAGAGTCATTAAGAGAAACTCGTAAAAGTATTTCCCCAAAGTACCACAGTGTAGATGAGAAAGTTTATGTGACCACCTCCAGGAAAGAGTGTCACCAGGCCCCTGGGAAATTAACTACCACATGATCCACTGATGTGAATCAGAAAGGGCACCTGGCTGGGCCTGGACTTCCTGCTTGTGAATGGCCAGGGCAGGGTAGGGCTGGGAGGGGAGAGGCAGCCAGCATGAGTGCCAGTCGTTCCTAGGGTTTAGGCACAAGGTTCCTCATCTCCACTGTGGGGCTGACTCATTGTGCAAAGGTGAAAGAAAGTCAAACCTGAAATTGGCACAAGGGCAGCCACTCGTTGGAAAATCATTTTAAGGTTCCCACTCCCCGCCGGGTGAGGTGCTGTACACTACGGAGTGTCCTGAGCACACAAATGACTCTTATCACTTAGGCTGCCCAGGAAAAAGTCAACAGACTCACATGCATCATGGTGACCAGGTGACAGGGGTTGAGCAGGTAGATGACGGTCTTGGTGGCGAACTTAAAGCCCACCTCCACCCCGAAGGTCAGGCACAGGGCTACTAAGAGCAGATTCTTGCTCAGGCTCTCCTTGCCTTCCTCTGGCCGCTGGGTCACCTGCTCTGGCTGGCTGCCAGGGCTACCCCTACCGTCCTCCTTCGTCTGCCTCAGGATGTGCCGCAGGGCCACCAGGATCTCCAACAGGGCCAGGGTCAGGACCACCACACTTTCCAGCAGCCGCTGCTGCCAAGAGAGGAAGGCAGCACAGTCGGGGCCCCCATTGCCTGCAAAACTGGGGTCCACGCCCCCATAGAGCCAGTCCAGGAGACTCTGGTAGCTATACCGGGACATGATGCAAAGTGGATCTCCTTGACCACAGTGCAGGAAGCAAGAGTGAGATGGAACACGAGCCCAGAGGGTTGCCCGGGTGGTGGACCATGTAAGGCGGGCACACCCCCACAACCCCCCTCCAGACACCAGGGCACCGAGAGCAGGGGAAGGGAAGCTACACGCGAGGCCCGGGGTAAAGTGCTGGCTCTAACTTGTCCCCACGGCTGTCTGGGGGAGCCCCCCGCGCTTCTCCAGTGGCCACCAACGAGGCAGGGTTGAAAGGAGCCGTTGGCCAATCTAAAAGGAAGGAGAGGAAAAAAAAAAAGGTCTCAAAGAGGCAATTGCACCGGGAATTAGGAAGCGGGAGGGGTAACTAGCAAGGGAAGAAAAGGGGAACGGGGCAGTAGCGAAGCAAGCAGGGATCAGGGAAGCCGGAGGCCGAGAGGGTCAGGGCGGGGGCCAAGGGGACCGGCAGTGCTGCGGCAGCGAACCGGGAGGCAAAAGGGGTCAGAGCTAGGGGACACGCGGAGGCCAGGAGAGGAGCTAGCGGGGCCGGGCAGGCGGGGAGGGCGACGGGGATGGCTGGGACGCCGGACTCCTCGTCTCACGCACTCGCCACAGAGGGATCTCTTACTCCTGCAACCGCGTGGCCGTCTCTGCCCCCAGCTAGCAACTTCGCCGCCGACTGGCCCCTCCAGCCAATTTAGAGCCGTCCCGGTCCAGCCTCCCGCCCGCGGGTACACCCCCGAGCCCCCAGCTCCACCCTCCGGCCCCAGACGCCCGCCCTCCCGGCAGCACCACCCCTAGCCCGCGGCCCGCCCGGGACCTGCCCTCCTCGCGCAGGCAGCTGCGGGAGGAAACCGGAGGGAGGGCGGGAGGCCGGGCCAGCCGGAGGCTGGACTAAAGCCGGCCCCCTCCCTCCGCCCTGGCGCCGCAGCCTTCTGCGCCTCCAGCCCGGCCCCGGGGACCGGCAGCCGCGCCCCTCGGGGCTCCACTCACCGGCAGCTCGACCCGCGGCCCTGGCTTGGGCGCCTGCTCCGCTCCCGCGCTCCCCGCGCCGAGCACTCGGCTCCCCAGGCGGCTGCCGCCGCGGCGCACGGCTCCTCCTCCCAGTCTTCCTCCCCCTGCAGCAGCGGCGCTCGCTTCCTTCTTCTTCCCCTCCCTCTCTCCTCCCCCTCGCCGCTGCCAACGCCACCGCCTCCCTCCTCCCGTCCAGTTCAGCTCTCTACCCCGCCACACGCCCTCAGGCCAGGACTACTCCCCCTCCCCTCCTTTCCTTTTCTGCCTCCGGCAGTCCCCTGACCAGTCCACCATTCACACCTCCCACCCTTCGCGGCTTCGGCTCTCCCCCCTCCTCCGGCTCAGTCTCCGCCTCCTTCCTCCTCCTCCCCGGCCTGCCTAGTCCTCTGCACTCGGAGCCTGCACGCGTGCACAACCACCCTCCTTCACAACCGGGTACAGAATTCGCCCCCTCGGTGAAGCCCTGTTGACTGGCTCCGCCTCCCGCGACCTAGTTCTCCAGGGCACTTCTTTCTATACTGGACACACAGTAGGCACTTAGCTGGCCCGCACTAACTTCTTGTGCAGCGAATAAGCCTTTCTAGTAATGAGCAGCTTGGCTTTGGGGTGTGTGCTGGGTATAGCCGGCTCTTCTTCGCGATTCCTCTTTTCTGCCACGAAACGCTAGACTCATGCAAGACCAGAAAGGCACCTTCTGTCCCCTTTCTAGCCACAGCCCCACTCCCCACTTCAGAGCCTAGGACGGGGGCTTCTTTTCCCTACTCCTCCCCCTCCTGCTCTGATCCAATATTTTCTCTCTGCCTCTCTCCACCCAGACCACCCCTTCCACACCCTCTCCCTCTCCCACACCCTCTCCCTCTCCCACCTCTTCCCTTTCTCCTAACAAGCCCTTAATGGTAGGCCAGTAGGAGGAAGAGAGGCTTCCCTTGACCTTTCTCCCGCCCCCTCTTCCCCCTTCCCCACTCCCGAGAGCAGTTGCTTCCTAACCTACAAGGGCAGCCAGGACTCTGAGTGTGGAGGAACAACTCTAAGCCCAAAACCTGGATAAGGGCAACCGACTGAAATAATTATCCCCTCTTCGTACCTGCTCCTTTTTACCCATTGGCTGTTATGCTTTTCTTGAGACAGGGGAACAGGAAAAGGACCTTCTTGGGACCTACCTCATGTTGATTTAATATTTATTGAAGACTCACGATGAGTTAGAAGAAAATTCAGAAAAACAGTTAGGCACCTTGCCTAGGAAACACTTTTGGATGTTGGCTGCAAGCCAGGCTCAAAACATAAAATGCAATCTACTGTGTTATCAGGCCATTGCCCTCCCGTTTTCTCCAAGTCTGGTTTTCCAAACAAGTACAGCCAGGTAGCTTTGTGTGACTCCAAGCTTTGTACAACGTCTACCATAGCCCTGATGTGCTCCAAGTGTCAGAGGCGTTACAACCAGAGCGACTCCATGTTAAATAGGGGCTGGGTAAAATGAGGCTGAGACCTACTGAGCTGCATTCCCAAAAAGTTAGGCATTCCAAGTCACAGGATAATCTAGGAGGTCAGCACAAGATTATACACCACAAAGACCTTGCTGATAAAATAGGATGCATTAAAGAAGCTTGCCAAACCCCACTAAAACCAAAATGCTGATGCAAGTTACTTCTGGTCATCCTCACTGCTCATCATATGCAAATTATTATGCATTAGCATGGTAAAAGTCACTCTCACCAGCGTCTAGAAGTTACTCTATATGGTCTAAAAAGGGGAAGAACCCTGGGTTCTGAGAATTGCCCACCCCTTTCCCAGAAAACTCATGAATAATCCACCCCTTGTTTAGCATATAATCAAGAAATAACCATAAGTATTGTCAGTCTGGCAGCCCAAGCTGCTGCTCTGCCTATGGAATAGTCATTCTTCATTCATTCACTTTCTTAATAAACTTGCTTTGACCTTACTCGTAATTCTTTTTTGCCCCAAATTCTTGCTCAAGTCCAAGAACCCTGTCTTGGGGTCTGAATTCAGACCACTTTCCGGTAATACAAGTGCCAGTTAATAAAGAACGACAACAAACAAGGCTTGATTCAGAGGCTCACTAGTTCATTCTCCTTAGGTGTTTTGTTAAATCCTCAGCAACGTAACCAGGGAACATTAAAAACAAAGCTGTGGAGCACCTAGAAATGGCAGACAGCATCCCAAGACCTTAAGTTACTATCTTCAAGGAAGCAAGAATGAAGGTATAGTACTCAGCCAACGGCTTCAGTAATCCCTCCAATTTCCACCTGAGCTTCTGTTGGGAATTTGGCCTAGACTGTCCCTAGTTTGCAACCATGACTATGGTTAATGATGACTGTAGCCAGGCCAGTTTTCTAATCTGAGCCATAAATTCCTTTTTCACAGGCATGTTGAAGAAAAAGCCAAACTCTGTAAAATATTCGAAGAGATTTATTCTGCACCAAATGTGAAGACCATGACATGTGATACAACCTCAGAAGGTCCTGAGATCATGTGCCCGAGGAGGTCAGGTTACAACTTGGTTTTATACGTTTTAGAGAAACAGGAGTTACAGGCAAAGGCATAAATCAATACATGTAAGTTGTACACTTTCCAGGTCTCGGTCTGGAAAGGCGGGACATCTCCCGTGGTTGGGGGAGCTCACAGTCATAAGTGGATTCAAGATTTTCTGACTAGCAGTTGGTTGAAAAAAATTAAGCTTTGTCTAAAGAGTTGAAGTTAGCAGAAAAAAATGCTTGAGTTAAGATAAGGGATGTTCTGGAAGCCAAGATTCTTGCTACGTAGATGAAGCCTACAGGTAGCAACTTTCAGAGAGAATAGATGTAAAATCTTTTATTGAACCGTAAAAGGTGCCCCTCTCTTAGTTAAATCTCTCCTGGATCATGAAAGGACCTGGAAAGGGAAGGAGATTCTCTACAGAAGGTAGATTTTCTCCACAAGAGATAGCTTTGCAAGGCCATTTCAAAATATGTCAAGGAAATACATTTTGGGGTAAAATAATTTGATTTCCTTTAGGGCCTGCTATCTGTCATGTGTTGCTATACCTGGGTCAGGTTAGAATTTGGTATCTTATTGTCACAAAGAGTCTGTTTTGTCAGTCTTATGACCTCTGTTTTAACGTTAATGCTGATCAGTTGTGCCTAAACCCTGGAGTAGCGAGATCTAGATCTCGGCTCACTGCAACCTCTGCCTCCTGGGTTCAAGTGATTCTCCTGTCTCAGCCTCCCAAGTAGCTGGGACTACTGGCATGTGCCACTACGCCCTGCTAATTTTTGTATTTTAGTAGAGACTGGGTTTCACCATGTTAGCCAGGCTGGTCTTGAACTCCTGACCTTAACTGAGCTGCCTGCCTCAGCCTCCCAAACTACTGGGATTACAGGCATGAGCCACCATGCTGGCCTGAACTAGTTTTTCAAGTTTTCTTTCCAGATCCCCTGGGTCAAGATAGGTAGTATATGTTGGGGGGGTGCGTCTGTTCAATCAGTTAGGGGGCTTAAAATTTTATTGTGGATTTATAAGTAGAATAACGAAGTGTTTTTAGGATATAAATTCTAATCTAATCCCATTTATATTATTTACTTGCTGTGTCACCTTGGACAATTTACTCAACCTCCCTGTGCCTCAATTGCCGCATCTATTAATTGAAAGATACTATTATCAAATCCATGAGGTTATGAACAGTCACATGAGCTGAATGTTGGGGACCATAATGTGGTGTAGAGTGTGTTCACTAAGTGCTCCCTATTATTACCCATCCTTGCATTTGCATGTGTACACACACGCAAGCACGTGCATGCACACACAAGCTCAAATTCAATGCCCTCTCCCACATCTGCATAAACAATCCTACCATCCTTCAAAGCCCACATATAATTGCACTCTCCCTAATCCCCCTCCCCGAGCTCTCAGAGCTCCCTCCCTCCTCTGAACTTGTACAGCATTTATTGCCTGCACTACTCATTTTATTCTGAATCACATACTGCCTTCTATTGTTCTCTCATTGTGACTCTTGTCTCCCACACCAAGCTCTTTGAGAGCTGAGAATGGATCTCAATCTTTTCTAAACCCAACCCACAGCACCTAGCAGAGTGGCAAACTCCTAGTGAGCACTAAATAAGCGCTGGGAGATTGTTGTCCCCATAAATAAAAGGCAGGCAATAATTGAGCTGAAATGGTGTGTCAATTTAGAGCTGCAAAAGCTTCAGTCAAAGGTCCTAATCATTTATTTGCTAGGACACAGGCCGGAGCTTTCTTGTCTCCAAACAGTAACAAGAGCAAATCAACTTTTCTTTTTTAACTAGACCCTTGCAGCACAACAGTGAAAACGGAACCCAGAATCCAGGCTTGGTTCAGTGAAACCTTGGGGAAAATTATCTCTTTGTGGTTCAGCGTACTCAGAAACAAAATGAGAGGGTTGGACTGGAATGGTCTCTAAAATACCTGCTGGTATTAATCTTCTATGGTTTTACAAACTCAGCCTTCCCACCTTTTTATCCCAGTCTAGTTTCAATCTTAAAGCAGAAAGATAATCTACCTACCTGACTTGGAGATATGAACCTTTGGAGACAATACTCTAAATTATTTTGGTCAAAGTGGCTTCCAGCTATGAACACAGCTGACCTGCTGTGGAGTGCAATGTGTCAGAAAGTATTACCTCTGTTGTACCGCAGACAAACTGAAGTTCAGAAAAGTATAATGACTTGTCTAAGGTCACATAAGTTAGTGGCAGAGTGAGGACTAGAACCTGAGGTTCTAACACCCGGTCCAGTGTTCTTTCAACAGTAGGAGCCAGAGCAAGCTCGTTCTCTTTGACTTCACCATTTAACCTTTTTCTCCTCCTGCACTTTTATTCTTTGAATCAACTCCTGCCACTCTGTCCACAATGGAACCTGAGAGTTGAATGCATACATGATCTTATACAATCAAAAAACAATGCACACCCCCAACATTATATGAAGTGTTAACGGTAGAAATAAACTACATGGAGGATGAAGAGAGAAGTTGTTGTCTTAATTTGACTGTCTGCTTACTGCTTCTGCCACCCCTCCAAGCATTCAACACTAGTATTTTCTTGAGTTTCTATTATGTTCATAGAAATGTGCTATTGCCTGTGAGCAATGTCTGCTCTCAAGGAGCTTAAAATTCAGCTATGAAGATGATACTCACTAACAAGGGAGGTAAGAAAACAGTAAATGAGGGAAGTATAAACACAAGCCAAGCAAATATAAGCTGCTACCACAAGAACAAGTCTTGTATGTGTCAAGTGAGTTGTATCAAAGAGAGTGAGAAGAACTCAGGCGTAGTTCAATACCAAGTCAAGTCATCCATGGGGAGAAAAGTCAGCATGCCAGGTACCCTAGAGATACTGACAGGAAGGGAAAAGGAAGAAGCCTCCTGGAGAGATACTGACAGGAAGGGAAAAGGAAGAAGCCTCCTGGAATGCTAGCAATGCTCTGTGTCTTAATCTGGGTCTCAGTTCACTACAACCTCTGTCTCCCAGGCTCACTTGATTCTCCTGCCTCAGGCTACCAAGTAGCTGGGACTACAGGCCCACGCCATCGTGCCCAGCTAATCTTTGTATTTTTTTTTTTTTTTTTTTTTTGAGACGGAGTCTCGCTCTGTCACCCAGGCTGGAGTGCAGTGGCGCGATCTCGGCTCACTACAACCTCCAACTCCTGGGTTCAAGGGATTCTCCTGCCTCAGCCTCCTGAGTAGCTGGGACTACAGGCTCCTGCCACCATGCCCAGCTAATTTTCTTTGTATTTTTAGTAGAGACGGAGTTTCACCATGTTGGCCAGGCTGGTGTCAAACTCCTGACCTCATGATCCACCCGCCTCGGCCTCCCAAAGTGCTGGGATTACAGGCGTGAGCCACCTCACCTGGCTGGATTTTTTTTTATTTTTTGAGACAGTGTCTCACTCTGCCACCCAGACTGGAGTGCAATGGCACTATCTCAGCTCACTGCAACCTCCGCCTCCCGGGTTCAAGTGATTCTCCTGCCTCAGCCTCCTGAGTAGCTGGGATTACAGGCACCTGCTACTACGCCTGGCTGATTTTTGTATTTTTTAGCAGAGACAAGGTTTCACCATGTTAGTCAGGCTAGTCTCGAACTCCTGACCTCAGGTGATCTGCCCACCTCTGCCTCCCAAAGTGGTGGGATTACAGGCGTGAGCCACTGCACCCAGCCAGTATGGATATTTTTTTTAAAACTAATATGGGGGACTACTATGGGTCTAGTCAGTAAAGCAAAAAAATCTAACTAAGGCCAATCAAACACCATTAAATGGTTGAGTGCTTTGCATGTAGTATCTCATTTAAGCCTTATGACATACAGCCTGGTGCAATAGGTACTATTGTTATAATCCCCATTTTATGGATGTGAAAATGTATGCTTAAGTCATACTGCCTGTGTGTGCCAAAGCTAGGATTTTATCCCAGATCTGCTAGCTCCAAAGCCAGTAACCCGAACAATACTGTTCTTGGTAGATGAGCTGACTGTACAAGAAGAGATCACTGCTTTCAATTTCTTTCTTTCTTTTTAATTTATTTACTTATTTATTTATTTTTCAGACAGGATCTGGGTCTGTTGCCCAGGCTGGAGTGCTGTAGTGTGGTGCAATCTCAGCTCACTGCAACCTCCACCTTCCTGGCTCAAGCCATCCTCCCAAGTAGCTGGGACTATAGGCTTGTGCCACCATGCCCAGCAAGTTTTTGTATTTTTTTTTTATAGAAGTGGGGTTTCACCATGTTGCCCAGGCTCATCTTGAACTCCTGAGCTCAAGCCATCCACTCATCTTGGCCTCCCATAGTGCTGGGATTGCAGGTGTGAGCCATTGTGCTGGGCCTAATTTATTTCTCTTTTTTCTTAAGGTTTAATTTACATACACTAAGATGCATTGTTAGTTTTAAGTGTACAGATCCATGAGATTGACAAATGTATACACCCCTCTAATCAGCACCCAGATCTTCATGCCCACCTCCCTGTCAATCCCTACCCCCAGAGGTAACCATTGCTCTGATTTTTATCACCAGATTCACTTTGCTTATTCTTGGATGCCACATAAGTGGAATTGCACAGCATGTAGTTCATTGTGTCTGGCTCATTTTGCTCAGCATTCTGCCTGTAAGGCTCATCAGATCACTTCTTATGTCAGGAAATGATTACTAAGGATGTAGAAGATGCTAAGCCAATCAGACTCAGGACAAAGCTCAGGTCTTTAATTGCAGAGCTGGGAATTGCTATTGCCAAGAAGCCCTTCTCCACCTCTGGCACCATAAATCCAGTGGTGCTCCCATAGCTGATATTAACAATGGGGGCCCCCATAGTGTATTTCTACAGAATTGTTCAAGACACTCGAAATACATCAACCTCACACAATCTGGGAAGCAACAGAATCCAGCTTCCTGGAATAAGAGAAAAACGTGTTGCAGTAAGTTTAGCCTCTAGACTCCAGGAACATGGGAATCATTCTGATCTTCCTGGTTTCAGAATGATCCTAAAGAGCATGATTAATATTTGGCAGGTGAGAAGGGTGAGTGGCAGGGAGAGCACTCCTGGTGCAACCCTACTTTGTGAAAGTTCAGTAAAGTCCTCATACCCCCCTATACTCCCCATCAGAACTGAGCCCAGAATGCCATGGCTGACCCCAAAATAACACAAACTGTAGTCCAGCCCCTGGACTACAGACCCATACCAGTCTGTTGCCTATTAGGAACTGGGCAGCACAGCAGGAGGTAAGTGGTGGGCAAGCAAGCGAAACTTCGAAACTTCGTCTGTATTTACAGCAGCTCCCCATCACTTGCAATACTGCCTGAGCTCCGCCTCCTGTAAAAATCAGTGGCGGCATTAGATTCTCATAGGAGCATGAACCCTATTGTGAACTGTGCATGTGAGGGATCTAGGTTGTGCACTCCTTATGAGAATCTAATGCCTCATGATCTGTCAGTGTCTCCCATCACCCCCAGATGGGACCATCTAGTTTCAGGAAAACAAGCTCAGGGCTCCCACTGATTCTATATTATGGTGAGTTGTATAACTATTTTATTATCTGTTACAGTGTAATAATAGAAATAAAGTGTACAACAAATGTAACACTCTTGAAACATACCAAAACCATGCCCTCTCTCCCTGCTCCCCTACAACCTGTCTTTGGAAAGATTGTCTTCCACAACACCAGTCCCTGGTGCTAAAAAGGAACTGCTGTTTCAGAGTCATTTGACCAGCTTTTTAAAAATACTGATTTTGGGGACCCCACCCCAGGCCAATACAATCAGAAGCTCTGGAAGTAGAGCCTTAGTATGGATTTTTTTTTGACTCATCTCTAAATTCCCTTCTACTTTATTATATTTTTTTCTTTGGTTTTATAAGAGACAGGGTCTCACCATATTGACCAGGCTGGTCTCAAACTCCTGGCCTCAGGCAATTTTCCCATCTGGCCTCCCAAAGTGCTGGGATTACAGGTGTAAGACCGTGCTTTGCCCCTTCTAGCTTTAATATTCCTTTCAACTGGGAATGTTGATGTGAAAAAATTGGCCTTAGAAATTTAGGCTGCGCTTTAGAATCTTGGATTCTTTGCTCATTTTTTCTCCTTTTTGTCTAGACTATGAGCAGTAATGAAGGAATTGCTCCACGGAATCGAGACATAAACCTATTCATTCTAGGCTAAGCTAGTCACAGATGAATGGAAGATAGAAGACCCAGCATCTCCCTGAGGAACACTCATTTCTAATGGCTACATTTCTTCACATCCTTTTGTTGTTGTTGTTGTTGTTATTTTAATAAACATGTATTGAGTGCCACTGTGTGCCAGGTAGTATGTACAAACAGGTATTTTATAGCTAAAGTTTCACAGACAACATATATTTCAATGATGCATAAATGCAAATACCTTGTTTTTGCAGAAGTTGGATGTTGCAAGAAATATTTTAACTCCCTGGGGGTGAAATTTACATAAAAGTAAATATCAACTTTATTTCATGAATCAATATTTGAATAACAAAGTAAATGAACAATTGGATCTGAAATCAGAGAGGTGCAGGTACAAATCCTTGCCAATAATAAACTCTTGCAACCCGAGGCAAGTGACTTAACTTCTCGGAGCCTTTTTCCTCATTTGTACATGAGGGAGCTGGTTACCAGGACACCTGGGTTGGATCTGACTCGCTTGAGCAAGTCACTTACCTTGCTATGATATGTTCTTTCAAGTATCCACCTTGGAGGGTGGTTGTGAGGATCAGTGAGCTACTTTGTGTGGAGACTAGCTGTTACCCCGTCTGGCAAGTAAGTCACTCAGTAATTGTTTGCTTTAGGGATATCCCCATTTTCAATTCCAGATATTCATGTTTTAATACTGAGGCTGAAATCAAATCTACCCCTAAGTGGGTTAAGTGGGCCAATTTTCTGTTAAATACCCTTTTACTTCTGTAGCCTCAGGTGCAACTGACATCCTGTCCTGCCACAACATAGCAGGAGTGTTATTAGAAACCACACACTTTCATGCAGGGGAGGAAGAAGTAAAGAAAGAAAGAAACACAAGCATCTGCTACATGTGTGATTGATTTTCAGATGTGCGCAAGCTGGCAGTTTGTAGTTGCTCTTTTCTTGAAGTGCAAAGCCGTCAGAAATCAATATGCTAAAAGCAGTTTTGGAAAGCTAGCTGGGGAACCCCTGGAGAATTCTGAGAGCTATTGGCCACATCCATTCTAGCTTTAGACAAGTCCCCTAACCTGGTACTCTGTTTTTAAGATGAGTGGCCAGGGCACTATCTCCTCCTTGTTACATGTGAAGATAAAGCTATCAACCCCTCCTCATGGACAGGCCAAGAGCTTTGATCTTTGTTTCAGTGGTGCAGTCAGCTGGAGAAAGGAGATAGATTTCATCTGACTTGAGATTACTAAGGTGTATTGATAATCATATCCCCTCTTGGGGTGCATTAAAGGGTGTCCCTGGGCCAGGTGAATTTGCATCTCTTCTGATAATTTTAAAAATAGACATGGGGTCTCGCTATGTTGCCCAGGCTGGTCTCAGACTCCTGGGCTCAAGCGATCCACCCACCTCAGCCTACCGAGTAGTTGGGACTACAGGCATGCACTATCATTCTGAGCATTCTTGAGGGGAAGCATGGCAGTAGCGATCAGCTTCCAAATTTACACTTGGATCTCAATCTATACCCATTATTAGCAATGATAAAAATAGTAACAGCTATAATGTATTGAGTAGTTACGTGCTAAATTATCTCAACCATGGGGGGAACTGAGGCTGAGAGAGAGGAGGGGTAATTCGATTAAGGTCCCCCTCATAATGAGTAGAAGGATAAGTTTTTAACACAGATCTGTCTAAATGCAAAGCCTGACCAACTAAGCCCCGTACGACTGTGACCCTTGCCCAGAATCTCATATGATCTGTGGCTTGTTCTTGCACGATAACTGACTAGGTCTGGAGGACCAATTTGTGGACAGGAGCACAGTCTCTACTGCTTGGAACTGGGGAGCAGAAAATGAAACAGGACACAGGGGTTTTGAGCCCAGAACCTCAGTCTCACTGTCGCAAGATATGAATTATCTGAGCACTTGATTATACCTCATCCTACCATGAAAAATGGGTAGGCTTTTTACATACTGCTTCAAATCAGGAAATGATTTAGGTCTTTCAAGGACTCATTTGGCATAGCTGGCATCTGCTTTCAACTTGGGAATTGAATATCGTCAAAGCAATTCTCTCTTGGATGCGGTTCTCAGATATTGATGGATTTGTTTCTAAGGAAACAGAGGCAAAAAGAACAGAGGAATAAGAGACAGGATGCCCTATTTTGCCCTCAGATTGGCCCTTAGCATGCTAATTACATATATACACCAGGGGTTCCAAAAATGAACATTTTATACTCAGATTCTTAGTTTATCTCCATGCATCCAAGCCACTTTCCAGAGCCTCCTCCAGTTTGTGCTATTCTTTGTGGCAGAGCCTTAACTTCAGGGCCACTTCCTGCTGCCTTCCTCCATCTCTTGTCTTCATCAACCCGCCATCTGTTCTTTCCTCCGAATTTCATCCCCAGATGCCCTCCTTCCCCTGTGAGGGATACACAGCATGGTATGCCTGTGACCCACACAACTCGTGATATGCTACCAGTCCACAGTACAATTATAGATTCCATTCCTTTCTATATTTGATATTTCCTTTACTCTGGCTTAGAAGCGTTTACAGGAACTCTACGTAGACAAAGGTACAATTTGTCATTAAGGCAGGTAAATAATGAGCTGCAGTGGCTACATAGACTCAGATAGGACTTTCTGTTTTCTCCTTTGGAATGGGTCATTTTTGATAATAGCATTCGACTTTTTGGGGGGGTGGGGATGTGGGGAGATAGAGTCTCATTTTGTTGCCCAGGCTAGATCTTTTTTGTTTACTTTTTGAGACAAGATCTCACTCTGTTACCTGGGCTGGAGTACAGTGGTACGATCATGGCTCACTGCAGCTTCAACCTGGGCTCAAGCCATCCTTCTCCCTCAGCCTTCCAACTAGCTGGTACTACAAGAGGGTACCACCACATCCAGGTAATTTTGCTTTTGGGTAAAGACAGGGTCTCATTATGTTGTCCAAGCTGACCTTGAACTGCTGGGCTTAAGCAATCCTCCTGCCTCAGCTTCCCAAAGTACTAAGATTACAGGTGTGAGCCACTGCACCCAGGCTAGATCTTTATACATAGGACTTAGTCTGGAGTTTCTAAGGGAAAGAGATCAGTGGATAACTGGGTACAAAAAGTAAAAGTCAAAAGAGTTCTGATTCTGAGTGCAGAAATTGTGATTCTGAGTGTATGCCCTGACTAATATTCAATTGTTTTATTTTTATTTATTTATTTATTTATTTTGAGTTGGAGTTTCACTTTTGTTGCCCAGACTGGAGTGCAATGGCGTGATCTCGGTTCACCACAACCTCCACCTCCCAGGTTCAAGCAATTCTCCTGTTTCAGCCTCCCAAGTGGCTGGGATTACAGGCATGTGCTACCACGTCTGGCTAAATTTGTATTTTTAGAAGCGATGGGGTTTCACCATGTTGGTCAGGTTGGTCTGGAACTCCCAACCTCAGCCTCCCAAAGTGCTGGGATTACAGTTGTGAGTCACCACACCCAGCTATTCAATTGTTTTAAAGTAAAAGAAGCTAGCTGGTCATGGTGGCTCACGCCTGTAATCCTAGCACTTTGGACAGCTGAATCAAGAGGATTGCTTGAGTCTAGGAGCTTGAGATCTGCCTGGGCAACATAATGAAACCACACCTCTACGAAAAATACGAAAAAATTAGCTGGCGTGGTGGTGAGTGCCTGTAGTCCCAGCTACTTGGGAAACGGAACTGGGTGGATTGCTTAGGGCCACGAGGTTGAGGCTGCAGTGAGCTGTGACCATTCCCCTGCACTCCAGCCTGAGTGACAGAATGAGACCCTGTCTCAAAAAACAAAAAAAAAAGAAGAAAATAAGAAAAACAAACCAAACCAAACACACACACACACACACACACACACAAACACACACAAACACACACAAACACAGGAAAGGATGAGATCTTTCTCATGGCATTGTTTATTCTTCTTTTTGCATCCAACTTTTTTTCCCCTCGGTTGGGTCCCCTGCAATCATTAAGGAGGATTGGACATCAACTGACTGGGATTGGTCATGTCGACTCTAAACAGAAAGGAGCTCCCCATTTTCTGGTGATTCTAGAAAAAAAGGCTTTCTCAGCATTTGATGGCCATTTGCATCTTCTGAGCCTCTCTCAACCCTGTTGGCTTCTCTTTTCCTTTCCTTTCCTATCATATCATGCCAAGATTGGATTTCATCTCTTTTTCTATTGGACAAACCAGGCTTGCCTGGAAAGAAAACAACCCTGGAGAGATTAGACCCTAATTCTCATTCTCAGCATCTAAAGGCAGTGGATTAGATCAAGAAATAAATAACAATACTGGGCTCCAATTTCACTACACGAGCTCTCTTAATGTACGACATTTTTAATGGAGCTGGCCAAGGTGGTTCTTGGAAGCAGATGCTGAGTACTATACTCACTATTCACAGGCCCTGCAAACCGAGCAAGAGGACAAGAGGAATAACTTAGATTTATAGCAGAAAAATAACTTCTGTTTTTTTCTTCTTGCTCTGATGTAAACATTCAAAGTCATAAGTTTCACATTAAAGTGTGTATTTGTGCAACCTGGAGGTGGGGTGGGCAGAAATGCTATTCTGTTATAGCTAGCAACTGTGAGTAAAGGGGCCAAATATCTAGCATTAGACAGAAAAAAAGCCTGGGTCTTCACTTCCGGTTTCATTCTGACTCCCTTCCAAAAGTCTTTCTTTGCTCCTTCCTTCTCAATGTTATCTTATTTCTCTTCCCACCCTGTCTCCTTCAATTTCTCCATTCCTCTGGCCCGGAGAACTATATTTACTTTCAAACACAGCTTAACAATGTTCGAATACTGCTACCTGACTGAGAAACTTTCCAGGTATTTTTGTCAATCTCTCATCATTGACTCAGCTCTCTGGGTCCGCTCACATCTCTGGGGTTAGACATCCCAGCCACCCGCAAAGGGCCCATACGTTTCTCCAATGTCCTAGAGTAACACATCTGAATCTGGCTGGCTTGTAGATACCAAAGGGAAAGTGAGGAAAATCACTTGCTTGTGCCTAGAGGACTCCCTTGGCTGTTCTCTAACCCCACAGAGAAGCACAGTTGCAGAAGGGTGGCTCTGACATTTCCCTGCTTTCCACTCTCCTTCTTTCTCCAATCTGCCGAGATTCTTGCCTATTCTCCGGGAGGTGAAAAAACGCCTGCAAAAGTGACTATTGCTTCAAGGATCACTATAACAACCAGCAAAGCAACATTAGAGATTTGTGGAGGATGGAAGAGAAAAGATGGAATGGAGAGAAATAATGATCTCTTCCCATTGGGTCAGTATTGCAAAAAACTCAAGCAGTCACTGGCCTCTCTTATGGAGTCCTCTTACTTCCTATAGTGACAAGTGAAATCGAAAGGAGGAAGAAAGGCATTTAGAAGATAAGATGGAGCCATGATTCGTAGATTTAATTCTACTTCCAATCAAAAGGCAAGTAGAATTAGAAGTCTGAATTCCAAGTAAGCCATTAGTTGAGTATGTGATGGCATGTGTAGTGCCAAGTGCTCGGAGCTTCTTTTTTAAAATTTTATAATTTTAATTGTAGTAAAATATACATAACATAAAATTTACCACTTTAGCCATTTTAATTGTACAATTCAGTGACGTTAACTACATTCACATTGTTGTGTAACCATCACTGCTATCCATCTCTAGAACTTTTTCATCATGCCAACCTGAATTAACTCTGTACCCACTTAAACAAAAACTCCCCATTACCCCCTTTCCCTCATCCCTGGCAACCACTGCTCTACTTTCTGACTCTATGCATTTGGCTACTCTAGGTACCTCACATAAATGCAATCAAAAATATTTGTCTTTTGTGTCTGGTTTATTTCACTTAGAATAATGTCTTCAAGGTTCATCCATGTTGTAGCATATATCAGAATTTTTCCTTTTTAAGGCTGAATAATATTCCCATGTATGTATATAGCATCCTTATTCATTCATCAGTTGCTTGTCCGTTAATCAGGATACTTGGGTTGCTTCTACTTTTTGGCTATGATAAATAATGCTGCTATGAATGTTGGTATACAAATATCTGCTTGAATTGCTGTTTTCTAATTTATTTATTTATTATTTTGAGATGGAGTCTTGCTCTGTTGCCAGGCTAGAGTGCAGTGGTGCAATCTCGGCTCACTGCAACCTCTGCCTCCCAGGTTCAAGCGATTCCCCTGCCTCAGCCTCCCGAGTAGCTGGGACTACAGGTGCGCACCACCACGCTCAGCTAATTTTTTGTATTTTTAGTAGAAACAGCGTTCCACCACGTTGGCCAGGATTGTCTCGATCTCCTGATCTCGTGATCCAACCACCTTGGCCTCCCAAAGTGCTGGAATTATGGGCGTGAGCCACCACGTCCAACTCTATTTTACTTTATTTTATTTTTTGAGAGAACATCTGGCTCTGTTGCCCAGGTTGGAGTGCAGTGGTGCAATCTCAACTCACTGCAACCTCTGCCTCCTGGGCTCAAGCCATCCTCCCACCTCAGCCTCCTGAGTAGCTGGGACTACGGGTGTGCAACACAATGTCTGGCTAACTTTTGTACTTTTCGTAGAGACGGGGTTTTGCCATTTTACCCATACTGGTCTCAAACTCCTCAGCTCAAGCTATCCACCTGCCTCCACCTCCCAAAGTGCTGGGATTACAGGTGTGAGCCACCACATCTGGCCCAGCAAATAATTTTTGAAGGCAATTCGTGCCAGGGACTATTCTTGGTGTTGAGGATATATCTATGAACTAGACACTGTCCCTGTCTTGTCTAGTGTGGGAGATAGGAAATAAATACATAAATATGTATCAGGTTCCATACAAAAAGGAAATAAAGCACAGTAAAAGAGCAAAGAGCAATAGGACACCATGGTTGTTGTAGATATGGTAATCAGGAAGTCCCTCAGAGAAAAGGACACTTGAGGACAGACGGAAAAGAAGTGAGAGAATGCAATATGAAGATTTCATAAACATCTCATATGTTAACATGTTCATATATGCTTCTATGGCATCTTATTTTGTTTTTGCCTTTTTTTCCTTTTCCATGCTTTGAAACAAGGTTTTCTGAGTATTTCTTTAATTAAAAAAGCAGGCCATACTTATTAATAAATCAGAAAATACAGATGAACAAATAAAGCATGTAATCTCACCTGATCTTCCTTTTGCCTCCTTCTCAAGTTCTTTGATAGAGCTTCCTCATCTTCCCTACTTTTTTCTTCTTCTCCTTCTTCTTCTTCTTCTTCTTCTTCTTCTCCTTCTCCTTCTCCTTCTCCTTCTCCTTCTCCTTCTCCTTCTCCTTCTCCTTCTTCTCCTTCTTCTTCTTCTCCTTTTTTGTGACGGACTCTCACTCTGTCACCCAGGCTGGAGTACAGTGGCACGATCTTGGCTCACTGCAACCTCCACCTCCCGGGGAAGTGATTCTTCTGCCTCAGCCTCCTGAGTATCTGGGATTACAGGCATACAGCACCACACCCAGCTAATTGTTGTATTTTTAGTAGAGACAGGGCTTCCCCATCTTGTCCAGGCTGACCTCGAACTCCTGACCTCATGATCCACCCGCCTTTGCCTCCCAAAGTGCTTGGAATTCAGGCATGAGCCACTGCACCCAGCCTACATTTTCATTCTTGAGATAGTGTCTCAGGCTGGAATGGGAATGCAGTGGCACAATCATGGCTCACTGCAGCCTTGACGTCCTAGGCTCAGGTGATCCTTCCATCTCAGCCTCCCAAGTAGCTGGGACCACAGGTGCACACCACCCTGCCCGGGCAATTTTTGTATTTTTCGTAGAGACAGGGTTTTGCCATGTTATCTAGGCTAGTCTTGAACTTCTAAGCTCATGCGATCCACCTGCCTTAGCCTCCCAAAGTGCTGGGATTACAGCTGTGAGCACTTCTAAGTACTGTAGGGCTGCAAGGCTCAATAGTCTACAGTTATCTTTTTCTATACTCATTTGTTTGGTGACCATCTTAAACTAAACATACATAAAACTGAACTCTTCATCTAATCCACTTCTACTACCAACTCTTCATTTCTCCATCTTCTTCATAAATGTCAAGTAGATTCTCCCAGTTGCCCAGTCTTAAATCTTAGAATTATCCTGAACTCCTCTCTTTTTCATTGTCTTTACCTTTGACATACATCCAAAAGCTCACAAGTTACCACCATGACCATATCCTCTGCTACCACCTAGCCTGAGCCATCATTTCTTGCAAGGTTATTTCATCAGTTTTCTTACTAGTCTCCCTGCCTGCACCTGTGCCTATAATGGATAGTTCTGCTCATAGAAGCTAGTGTCAGTTGTTTCACAGTCTTAAGTCAGTCCATGTCCCTCCTCTGCTTTAAACTCAACAATGACTCCCACCGTACTCCAAATAAAACCACAAATCTCTCCCACAACCTCCTTGTCTTCTATAATACTTCCCTAAATTTCTCTTTAATCCCTACCGTTGCTAGGGAAATCTATCTCTCACTCTCCTCCATTCAGTGCCCTGACCTCTTGGTTCTTTTGTGGGTATGTGAATGTCTGGAGATTCTTAATGGGTATTGTCACAGTAGCACTGTAGCATGGTAGGTGAGAGTAAGAGGCTTTGAAGTAAGAGAAATTTGGTTAAAATCCTGGCTCCTTCATTTACTAGCTCCACTTGTGCCCTTAAACCCATCTCTTCTTACCTGCTTAAGAACATAACTCCAAGTATTCCCACCTCTGCCTTGCATCAGTAATTTCCTCTTCTCTACATGCTATAGTATCTACTATTTTAAAAAAATAATGTCTTCCATTCACCTCCCATCGTCCTCCAGCTTCTATTCATTTCTCTTCTCCCTGTTACAGTAAAATTCCTTGAAAGAGTTGTCTATACTCACAGCTTCCAATTCTTCTGTTTCTCTCTTATACTGTCTCTAAAGAGGTTTTTGCCTGTATCACTCCACTAAAATAGCTCTTTCCGAAGTTGCAAATGAAACTCCGTGTTGTCAAATCAAGTGGTCAAGTTTTCATCCTCGTGTGCTTGATATTTCAGCAGCATTCTAAACAGTTGAACCCTCCCTCTTTCTTGAAACACTTTATCCCCATGGCTTTTAGGATAGCATTTTCTTATTGAGTACCTTACTGGCTGTCTCTATTCTTTTACTATGCCTAATTTATCAATTTAAATTTAATTTATAAATTAAACTATTTTTCTTTTTTCCCACAAGAAGATTCAGAAGAGTTATACATTTAACTTTATCATAGATATGTATAGGACAAGGCATAGTGTATATAAGGTTTCACACTATTTGAGGTTTTAGGCATCCACTGGAAGTCTTAGAACTTATCCCCCGTGGATAAAGAGGTGCAACTCTACTCTTTCCCTGGATGATCTCACCCAGTCCCATGGCTTTAACTACCATATGTACATTGAAGACTTCCAAATTTATATCTGCACTTCAGACTTCTCTCAATTCCAGATGCATCTATCCAACTGTCTACTCAACATTTCCTCTTGGAAATCTAATAGGCATCTTAAATGTAATATGTTTGCTATAGTTTGAATATATATGTACATTAAAAGCTAATCACCAAGGTGATGGTATTTGAAGGTGGTGCTTCTGGAAGGTGATTAAATCATGAGGGCTCCACTCTCATGAATGGAATTGGCGCCCTTACAATAGAGGCTTCAGAGAGCTGCTTCCCCACTTTTCTGTGCCCTTCTATTTCTTCTGCCATGTGAGAACACAACATTCATTGGAAGCAGAGATTGGGCCCTTACCAGACACCAACCCTTCCAATGCCTTTATCTTGAATTTCTCAGACTCCAGAACTCTAAGAAATTCATTTTTATTATTTATAAATTATCTGGTCTCAGGTATTTTGTTATAGCAGCAAAAACAGACTCAGACAATGTTTAAAGAGAAACCATGATTACCCTCCCTACAAACCTGATTTTTCTCCAAATCCTGTCCATTTCTCTTGATGGCAGCTTTACCCTTCCAGCTGCTGAAATCAAAAGCCTTGGAGTCATCCTTAGCTCCTTTTCCTCTCACACTCCATACCCAAGATATCTGCAAAATATGTTAGACTTTTCTTCAAAACATTGTCAGAGCTGGGCACAGTGCATGTACCTATAGTCTCCCACTACTTAGGAGGCTGAGACAGGAGGATCACCTGAGCCCAGGAGTTCAAGTCCAGCCTGGGCAACAAATGAGACACTGTCTCTTAAAAAAAATCAGAATCTGATCAGTTCTTCCCACCTCAATCACCACCAACTTGATCCACACCACTGTCCTCTCTCACCTGGATTACTGCAACAGCCTTCCAGCTGATCTCTTTGTTTTTGCTTTTACTCCCTTAAAGCCTATTCTTACTTAACAGGGCAACTGCAGTGACCCATTTAAAATTTAAGTTAGGATTACATCATTCCTCACTGAATATCTTCCAAGTATCTCAATTTCACTCAGAGTAAAAGTCAGCAGCCATATAATAACCTGCAAAGCCCCACCTGATTTAGCACCTGCATTGTTCACACTGCTTTCCCACTCTGTTCCAGTCACTCTGGTCTCCTTGCTGTTCCTTAAACATGCCACATGTTCTCACTTTGGAGCCATTGCACTGGCTATTCCTCTGCCTGGAAAACACTGCCCCTGGATATCCATATGAATTGCCCCTTGGCTTCCTACAGGTATCTGCCCAGATGCCTTCTCCTCAGAGAGTCCTTCTCTGATCATCCTTCTATATCCACACACCCCAAAACTCTCTTCTCCCCTTACTCACTTTACTGTTTCCCTTGGAAAAAAATCATCATTTGCTATCTTATTATTTTATTTGATTGATTTTTGTCTCTTTCTCCTAGAATATATACTTCTAGCAGACTTTGTTTTATTCACTGCTCTACTCACCAGCATTTATTTATTTATTTATTTATTTTAGTTTTAAGGCACAGAGAGTTTAATAGGCAAGAAACAAGGGAGGAGGGCAAAAGGAAGAAGCTCCCCTGTAGAGAGACAGAGGGAGGGAGGCTTCAAAGCTGAAAGAGGGAACCTCATCTGCCATGGATACCAGCCAGGTATATATACAGAGGCTAGAGTAGGCAGTGTCTGATTTGCATAGGGCTCAGGGGATTGGTTTGACTAGGCATGTCATTCACAGAGCCTGCAAAAAAGCTGGCCCTCCCACCTTAGCTTTTAATATGCAAATGCAGGGCACCATGATGTTCTACACATCTGGGGATATGTGGGGGCTGCCATGTAGCCAGGAACATGTGGGGCAAGGGCAAGAAGGCCTCTGGAATCTCCATGTTGGGTGAACCCAGTTTCTTTTTTCTTTTTTTTTTTATTGTACTTTAGGTTCTGGGGTACATGTGCAGATCACGCAGGATTGGTGCATAGGTACATCCATGGCAAGGTGGTTTGCTGCCTCCATCCCCCCATCACCTATATCTGGCATTTCTCCCCATGTTATCCCTCCCTGACCTCCCCACCCCACCCCTGTTGTCCCTCCTCTGGCCCCCCCAACAAACCCCAGTGTGTGATGCTCCCGTCCCTGTGTCCATGTGTTCTCATTGTTCAACACCCACCTATGAGTGAGAACATGTGGTGTTTGATTTTCTGTTCTTGCATCAGTTTGCTGAGAATGGTGGTTTCCAGGTTCATCCATGTCCCTACAAAGGACACGAACTCA